>CATIWJ010094897.1:0-27021 GCA_949640765.1 Croton laevigatus | reverse complement strand
CACGTAGTTCTTCTGAATTTCGAATAGTATCCAAAATCCTTTGGTTTCGATTATCTAATAAATCACTTAATGAAAGTAGATTATCTTTCCACAGACTGCCTATATAAAGATGTGCTGTCTTCTATTACGCGCGGTAGAAGAGAGTTCCACGTTTTTCCTCAAAAATTGAATTCCGATTTTTCTCTTAAAATTTCGAATTTTATTTCCTTCTTATTTCGTTTTTCGGCAGTCTCTAGTTCTAGGATTCGGTGATAAGCTCTGCTCGCGGTTGTGTTCGCCTACGCTCGCTGTTGTATCCTGGGAGACAGTTGTCTAGTACGGACAAATCTCGTCTTAAGGAGACTGTTCATACAGGCCTTAGCTTTACTGCATCTCCATCTCCTTCAATGGTGTTAAGGTTATCGTTATTAATTTTTCGTTTGTAATTAATTAGTTATTATTTACATTACTGCTGTAATTTCTAATTATAAATCTAGATCCGTTGTTTATTTTTATTTCAGAAACTAACGCGTTTCTAACAAAAAATTCAAGAGATTGAGTAAGGTTACTTAGCACAACTGTGCTACTATTGGCCACTCCTGCTACAATTCAGTGGCTATTCACCAACACGATTGTGTCTTTGTCCAGAATAAATTCCAGTCTCATAATCACGATTAATTTATGCTCGAAACAAGTTTGATTATGCTACATAAAAGAACATACTGCAGTTAATGGATGATGAGTATTCGTAATTTATATTGCATTAAATCCTCGCTCACAAGATGGAGGTGTAGAGTATTATATTTTATTCTATTTCCAGAATCTATACCATTTTGATAATTTTTTTTTTTTGAGAAATATTATGATAAATAATTTTAAAATCACAGAGACTTGGTAAATATTTGTAATTTTATTACCAGATTGGTCATATGCTCAAAGTTTAGCTGTAGTGGCTTTTTTTTTTCATAGCATGTGATGAGCACCTTGTAAATGATAAGCTTAAGTGTGAGGTAGTAATAGAAATTATTACGTGCGAAATTAATTAATTATGCTTATGCAAGTAAGATTCTGAATTCAGAAAAAACAAACAGATGGTCACGTGCTCCCCTTTCTCATTTCTCAAAGATTCTACTCAGAACTTGCACTTGTGTTTCTCATTTCTCATTTCCCATTTCCTTTCTTGTCCTTTTATGCCTCAGCCTGGCCTTTTCTTTTTTTTTTTGTAAAAAAAAAAATTTTGCGTCCTTTACAGCTTTGCCTTTGCCTCCCACCAACCACTTACTTATGTCACCATTTATAAATTAGTACTCCTTTAATACTCATTGAATTGTAGGAGTATACATCAAACTACCTTTGTAGCCCCACTGGTCACGTCTACATGACTTCTAACCAAATCCAAGTAGTTGTTGGGCCGATTTTTTACAAAGGCCCAGGCTTTCAAATCAGTCCAATACAATCCTTGTAGCCACTTCCTTTCTTTTCTGTTTTTGCCCTTTAATTACTTTCAAGAAGATTTAAATCTGCACCTCTAGTCTTTGATGTCTTCGGTGACATTACTCGTCACCCAACCACCACCTTTGGGTTTTCTTATAGCAATTTCATCCATACTTTTTTCACATTACTGATTACACCTTGCACTGCAAGAACACAAGAGTCAATAGCTGAAGAAGACGAAGCTACTGTGAATTGATCTCAGTCCCTTCGTATTTGATCCTCTTCTTGAGGCTAAAGATGCCTAAAAAATGTGGAGGGAAATCAGAGACAGAGAAGCGGGAAAAACCCGTCCTATTTCCTTCACGAACCGGGTTAAGTCCCACCGGATCGCTAATCTTCAACTCTCTAATTACAAAGACATCGTTTCTCCTCATAGAGGCTCCGTCAACTCCCTCCAGGTACTTAGCTTGTATGTTTTCGAATTAGTTTTTGTTCAATTTGTAGGGAGAGGCGATGTTTTGATCATGAAATCAGGTTGATTTGACAGAGGGCCGATATTTGCTGTCGGGAGCATCGGATGCATCAGCTGCTGTTTTTGATGTTCAAAGGGTTTCGGATTATGAAGGAGGAGGTCTTATTGCTAAACATAGGCCAATATTTGTAGTCGACAAGCGAAATGAATCGGGTCATAAATATTCCATATCTTCGGCTATATGGTATCCTGTGGACACCGGGCTTTTTGTCACGGGTTCCTCTGATCATTATATAAAAGTTTGGGACACTAATACCACTCAGGTATTTGCTGCTTTCTATTTATACTCTTGTGCTTGAATTATGCTTCCTGCTTTCGCATTTGGTTGTGATAATTCTTTGTTTCTCTTTTTTTTTTTTATGTAATTGAAGGTGGTGATGAATTTTAAAATGCCTGGAAGGGTATATAGAACTGCAATGTCGCCATTGTCAACTTCGCATATGTTGATAGCTGCAGGAACTGAAGATGTTCAAGTTCGACTTTGTGATATTGCTTCTGGTGCATTTGCGCATACTCTTTCTGGTCACCGGGGTATGTTACTTTGCAATTTACATCATGTAAAGGTTCAATCTTTAGATTTTAGATTACTGTAATTGCTCATAGATTGGACCGTTGGTTTAATTTGCTATTTGTAATGGATTCTATATTCATTGTGTGAAAATCAATATATTAGATCCATTTGATAGTCCTATATTGTGTGTTTTATGAGTTAAATGCCGTCCAGAGCATGATTAGGGACGTTGTTATATTTCCTTGATGGCAGCTAGTGTTATGTCATTGGAATGGTCTACTTCAAGCGAGTGGGTCTTGGTCACAGGAGGATTTGATGGTGCTGTAAGGTTTTGGGATATCAGACGTGCTGGATGTTTTCGTGTTTTGAATCAGACTGAGACTCAGCTTGGGAGACGTCCGCCAATTCTTGCTCGGTCCATCGCAAATAAGGTCTGTTTCTAGTGTCTCCGACATCTCACTTCCATGAAGAATTCTTATGCTGTCTGCAATTTTTGTTGATCTTGTTACTGATTGACTGATTGCCATTCGTATTTGTTCTCTTCTTTTACCCCTTTCATCACCATATATGCGTGTCATGCAGAGTTTTTCCTTGGTGCATACTGGTATTCATATGTCATTATGAGCTCATTTTCTATTAAAGTTTGTCTAAGTCGGTTTAGTTAAATTTCTTTTACATGTCACTTTGATTATTTATAATGTATGTTCATTCTCTATTGTTCTTTGGTGAACAACGTCCCAAGCATTCAAATGCTTTTCTTTTTTCAGCTTGTACACTGTTCTTTTTCATCTATTGACAATATTTAGTTCTCAATCTGAAGGCCTCATCGACCGGTCAAAATTTGTCTTCAAAGTCACAGGCAGCTCAAAAGAAATCAGCTACTGGGAATGGAATAAAGCAGTCACCTCTTGGTCGAACTCCAGCAAAGGGATCTGTCAGGCGCAGGCTGCATCCAGGGATGTCTTCTATGCTGGACAGTGGTGCTGCCCATTTTGGTGCTGTTACTGATCTAAAAATGACTGAAGATGGAATGTATATTCTAAGCGCAGGTTGAATTGTTTTCATTACCTAATTATTTTGTGATTTTTCATTCTCTAAAATTTAAGATGACTTGCAGACTGGTTCTATGGTTGAAGTGGCATCAAGGTCTTGTTTATTGTCCTTTTTGATATTGATAAGGGTCCTCCTGAACTTGTGCTCCGGTCTTCTGCTTCAACTAAAAAAACTGATGAGTTATTCATTCTTACTACTGCAGTTGTCCAAAAATTTCTGTAATGTGGTGGGGTTGCAATGATATCTTTATCGTGAATTATTTAACACGCTTTTAAGCAAACACATAAATTAGATTGTCATTTCCATGGTTGAGTGCATTGCTTTTCTTTAATGGATAAAACGGTAGGCAGCTGTCTCAACATTATTGCACTAGGAATAAAATAATTGATTGATGTGTAAATCATTTATCATGCTTTTGCTAGCATTTTACAAACAGAGTTAGATTGTAAGTTGCTAACATTAATTAAGATATCTATTTTCTTCATTGGATTAGAGCTTTATAAGTGTAGTTTTCTTGTATTTCATTGGTTTCAAGGACTTTAATGTTTTTAGAATAGTGTTTTATTTTATTTATCATTTGGCTCTCTCTATACTTTTGTTTCAGGATCTGATTCAAGAATGAGATTATGGGATATTGAATCTGGCTGCAACACACTTGTGAATTTTGAAACTGCTCGGTTACAAACTACCAAACCACTTCAGTTGGCAACAACACACGATTCATCCCTTGTTTTTGTCCCATGCATGACAGTAGTGAAGGTAGATGACTTTTCTGCCATTTATGGGCATGCTATTTTAATCGGAAACAGAACAAAGTTAAAGTTTAATTGTTCATTTTGTTTCTTAGGCATTTGATGTTTGGTCAGGGAGGACTTTAATGACATTGTGCGGCCATTATGAGGACGTTAATTGTTGCTGGTTTAACTCACAAGATCAGGTTCAATCCTAACTCTAGTAATTTCATTAAAGGTTCTAACGTGTTTCTTATGAACTAGAGAAAGCATTATCTTTGCTATACTGTCATTTTGGTTTTATCATTCAGCTATGAGTTCTAAATATCCTTATTCGATGTAATTCACGAATATAGTTCAGAACTCAAGATCATGACTTGTCCTTGTAGTTTTAGATTTATTTCCTAAGGCCCAAGTGATGCTCATGCAATTCAATTTGTGGGCTTCATCAAAAGGGGAAATGGAGAAAGGGGAAGACAAGGTACAACTTGGAATAAGGTTGTACAGTGGTTTTTCATCTTAAAATTTTGTGCATAAAAAAATTCTGGAAATGTAGGCCGCAATCGGTAAATCACATCACATATCACTATTTCCTCATCTGCTACAAAAAGTGGTGAAAATCCCAATAACTTGGAGGCTATGCAGTACTGGATGCTATGCAACTATTTGACTGATTTGTTCCTGTCACAGGAAATATACACAGGTGGCAATGATAACCAAATTATAGTCTGGTCTCCACCCAGATTGATTTCTAGTGAGATGGTAGACCCTCTATATTCATTCAATTTATATATTTTTATTATTTGTTCTGAATCTTACTTAGTTGTATGATCATCCATTACAGATTTCAAGCATTAGTTGCCACAAATTTTTTCATTAAGTTTGAATACGAATGCAGGAAACAGGACCAGTTGAAGATCGGGATAACTGGAGCGATTAGCATTAGCTGCTGCATCTTTTTCTTCCAGATGTTTAAGTAAGATGTATTTTACACATCGTAAAATTATTGTCAAGTTATGCAGACTTAACCGGACTATGGTGATTACCTCTGTAATATTATTTCTCATCCTGATTCTGTAATTTATGTTCTATTAATAAAATTCTGAATTAAGCTTGAACCAGAGCACAATAATTGAGTTGGAAGAATTTCTTGAATGTTTTTCAGTCAATAAAATTGCATAACTAACTAATAAACATAATTAAATCATCAAAGCTTAGCAGACTAATTGCAGATTAAGGTTGCAAATTAAAATAAGATAAAGAATGTAGATCACGAAAATGAAAACCTTACATTCAAAAAATTGAAACTTGTTAGTTGTCTAATCAAAGCTACTACCAAAAATGATTTATCTTAAGGATTTATGGCACATGACGGTACCTTGAAAATCTAATAGAGTATAACCTAAATATTCTTTTTTATCGTCCTCTGACATAACATTAAATTCAAAGCCTTTGACCCACGTGTCCAATGCTTGAGCAGCAGAAGGTAAAATCATCTCCTTTACACCTAATTGCTGTAGCTGCTTCTCAAGTTCATCCATCAGGGTTCTGCACATTCCATTTCTTCTATAACTGAATTTGGTGGCAACCAGAGGCACCTCAGCCATCTTATCTCCCAAAACCCGCACATTAGCAGCAGAAACAGCTAAGCTCTTCTTCATTAGAACTGCTGTATAGAATCCCCTGCAGTTCAACCGATTGAGTGTTGATCCTCTACCGTATATCACATCTTCAATGAGATCTCTTCCTGAGTGAGATTCTTCAACTGGCTCGAAACTTTCACGCATTACTTCAAGAGCAAGTCTAAGTCTTTTATCGTTGCGGCTGCTAGACTCAGAACCCTTCAATAATATCCATTGCAGATCATCACCATCATCATCTTTCCCGACTGGAATTGGTTTCCCTATAAGCTTTTGAAGAGCTACAGATATGTCTTCACATTTCTTGCTGCAATAACAAGTCTTTTTGCTTTCCAAATTGATTGGCTCTGACTCTCTATCTGTTAGACAGGTGGGATGAAACTTCCGCAGGCATTGAAAACAACTCCAAATGAAGCTTCCTTCTTTTATATCCTCCCTAGTCCCGCATATATGACAGGGACAAAATGGGCAGAACCAGGCCCCGGACGGAACTTCCTCCAAGCCAATACAATTCTTATGAAAAGCTGAAGGACACTTATCACATAAAACCAAATCACCTCCGTCGAGACACACAGAACAAATAGTGTCACTGCCATCGTTATTAACTGGTTGATTCTTCTTCCTTTTTGGAGGCTTTATACGAATTCTTTTCTTATCTTCATACCCCAGAAGATCCTTTTTCAATTCTAACAACGATTTGCTATTTTCCAGCATAATAAATTCAGATGGCCTGTGTTTGGTGCTCCCAGCATGCTCTTCAAATTTACTCAGAGAACAAATCTCGTTACAGCAACTGCATTTGATTCCATCTCGAGTAATCCATCCTTTTAACTCAGGATTCTTGCCACCAACATACTCCACTTTCATTCCTTCCTTAACCACATTATTATCTAGCAAGATGCTCAAGATTGTGCCACTTCTTTTTGGCCGTTTCCTCTCAACAATGTCAGTCTCCAAGCTGTTTTTGGGCGACGGAATTTTAGAAAGTTGATTTGGTTTCTTATAAACGACATCAGCCTCCAAGCTCTTTTTGGGTGACGGAACCTTAGAAAGTTGATTCTGCTGTTGATGATTATGGCCAATGTTAGCCTCCAAGCTATTCGGAGGCTTCCATTTCGTTTCCCATTCCCTGGCAATTTCATGTAGCGAAAGACATTGGTTGCCGGCAGGTTTAGTGTATCTGAATCTAAATATGCTGTCCGAATCTTTATAAAGCCCCCTCTCAATTTTAAAACCATAATACAAAAGATGTTTCTTAAGCTTTAGGGTAAGCTGCTCTCCAGGCTTCTTATTCGAAGCGAAAATTCGTGCATATTCAGGGATAATTTCTGGGCAATACTCTCCTCCACCGTACTCCATAGGGTCAACAACAACCCAACCTTTTCTTTTCTTTGCTTCTGATTCTTCCCCACCTCTCTGTTTCCTTTTGTTTGGTTTTAATTCTACACCACAACCTGCATTTTTCTGCACTGGTTTATTTTTATTTTGCAGAAACTTAGAAACCAGTTCCTGGCAAAGTGGTTTAAGATTGATCACACTGGAACCCTCTAGAAACCTGTCAAACATGGCTAACCAAACAAATTGGGCAATATCAGCAATTTCAGCACCAAAAAAAGAATCCTTATTGCACTCTTCAATTAACTTAAGCAAATGCCATTTTCCCTTAATCTTCCAGGTTCGGGTATCCGCATCCCATACTTGAGTAAGTCTTAAATTCTGGAAATTGGCTTTGATTTCAATGCCACAATCAGGGAAAAAAACAAACCTGACTCCATGGCCAACATTGAAATCAAAGATAACACCTTCTCTCCAACAATTGACGTCGTAAAAATCGACGCACGACCCAAAATTCAACTCTGAAGACCCCAAACTAACAGGAGGAGGGAGTGGTCTAAAAAGGGTTGTAGGGGAAAATAGGTCTAGTTTGGTACCGTCTTCAAGCTCAATTCCTCCGGCAATAATGGTGACCTTATACCAGGAAGCCTCAGTCCTGTTTAATCTTACTTCGATTTGCTTGTTAGGGCTTTTCATTCTTCTATTTTTTCCTGAGAAAAAGTGTTTTGAGGGTTTAAGCATAGGACGGTGGGTGAAGTATAATATAGTTTGTATCGTATTCTAAGTCCAATTAGGATTAGGAAATATAATTCTAGTCGAATTATGAATGAAACTAAATTCTTTTATTTTATTTTATGTATAATTTTAAATTAAAAACCTAATTCTAGTATATGTTTAATTAGGAATTTTTTTTTATATATAGGAATTACACATGCACTTTTATTCACACACCTAGATGAGGAGGATATTTTTTTTTATTGCAGAGGAGCCTCGAACTTGGTCTGTTTACATCCTTTGATGTTGATCTTAACCATTTCACTTACTCTCCACTCCCATTTAATTAGGATTAATTGTCAAAAAAAAAAAAATTAGGATTAAGAATTCAATAACTATAAATATCTCAAACTGAGATATCTCAAGAGATACGTTTTCAATAAACTCACTTATGCAAATTATTTTTTTTGAAAAGCACAAATCCTACCCCTTCTTCACAAATATCGTTTAGCAACCCATACTGATGGCTCGCTAATTGCTCCTCACAATTCCTCCCGATTGGTGCAATCAATCCGGCTTATACGGATTGATTTTGCCAAGATCAAATCGTCAAAAGTCGGATTAATTGCTTTGTTTTAGAATCTATCATGCATTAAATAGTTCGATGCACATCCCATAAATTTTTAGGCTCGGGACGGACTATAAAAAATGTCCCCCTAGCAGGTTCGTTCACATAATTTTTTTTCTCCAACTCATGTTTTCTTTTTTTCCTTTTTTCGCTACCAGATAAATATTTAGGCAACATTATGTATTATATATCACCTTAAAAGGGAAGATTATCTAATCAAATAAGCATTTATCCTACGAGTTCTAAAATCCAAATTTACAATTTCTGAAAAACAATGATTAGTCAATTCATTAATAATCAAAATCAATTAATAACATAATAAAATATTAATTAGCGGCAACTAGCAAAAATACAAACCAAGCATTCTACCAATTAATCAAGTACTATGTATGCCTCACATAGGTTTAGAACAAGAATAAATTATGTTTAACTATTGATCAACTATTTTACAAAAACTGTACAATAGGTATATCGAAGAAATTAATTATATAATATGCATGCAATTTCTGTATTATATGCATACAATTTTTCCACAATATCCACCTTTTGATCCGGGTTTTGTGTCAATTGTTAAAAAGTTAAAAATATTAAAAGAGCAATCTGTTATCAGTACCAAATCATTAAAAATATAACAAACAAAATGAAAAATGTTTGAAGAGGTTACTTTGCTAATTGACTTATATGATTGATGAATTATTATGAGTGATAAAGTCATCAAGTATGAATAATAATCAAAGAAGCACAAATCACAGAAAATTAACAATATAAAAGGATTCATTCCACAACATAAGTACATATTATTGCATGAAACATTCAATATAGCAATATGTATGTATATGCTAGTGAAATTTAATTTATTATCAATCATTAGTGATTGAATATAAGTTTATAAATTTATGTTATTGAATTTATAAGGTATCATCATTTACAAAGTGTTATAACACTTTGTAAATGATGATACCTTATAAATTCAACCACATAAATTTATAAACTTATAAAAAATAATATTATTATATTAAGTTAAGACATGCATTATCCTTTAAAAAAAAAAATAAGTTGAATTTTCAAAATATCTTTTTGTTTTTCCTTTTCCTGTTCCCTTTCCAAGTGTACAGATAAAGTTTTAAACATTTAGGGACATGCACACATCATCACATACACATAAAGATGCATGACACTTTCTTCTTACATGTAAATTAACAGTCCATATTTGTTCAATCACAGGTTAGAACAGAAAGCAAACCCAATCCTTAATCTGTATGCCTCTATATGCAGATATTTATTTTTTTCAAAGATCATTAAGTTGAATGCTAGTATATAAACTATAATCGATCAAATGTATAAAAACTAAAAACCTGGAATTATTATTTTCATATGGAGACAACAACATTGAAAAGAAGGTTTTCTTGCCTATTTCCTTGAGATGAAGGTTGAGGGAGAAGTCCAACAACAGGATGATAATCGGGGGAGGACATTCCTAACGCTTCTATGTAATTAAGCAAAATAAATAAGCAAGCAAATGCACAAAATTGATGTGAAACAAAGTAAGACAAAAGTTGATAATTTAATGAAGTACTATAAAAATAAAAAAAAAAATTCTGAATGAAGAATTTAGGAAGAATAACTTAGTACATGTTTACCAACACTTCCCAAATAAAGAAGCATATAATGATTACTAACAAGAAGCTTCATCATATCAAATTCAAAACTTGAACAAGAGATATGCAAACAAAACATACAACATCAAATTGCCAAAGAAAGAAACAAGAATCAATCAAATAGGTAATTGCAACTAAAAAAAAAAAAAAACACAAAAACCCATTAACAAAATCACCAGAAACTAAAATCAAAAACACAAAACACAGCATAATTTAAATAAATTAGAAGCTTTCAGTAAGCAATTCAAGCTTGAAGAACAAAACCCAGATGGGAAATCAACTAAAACTACAGAGTATCAAAATTCAAGCTGCAGAATTTGAAGGAAAAAGAGAGAAAAAGGGATAAATTTTAGCATATATTATATGTTGGAAAGGAAGGTGGCAAGAGGGATGCAAATTTACATTTATCAGTTTCATTATAGAAAAATGAAGAATGAAATTTACGTGTGACTATGACTACCTCCTATAACACCGTAATCATCATCGATTGGCAGAAAATTAGATAGAATGAGGTGACTTTTGCGCAAATTCAACTACCAAATACCGATTCAACTACTTCTTGCTAAATGGAAGAAAAACAACCAAACACCGTTCAACTAGACATTTAATTATAAGTTTTATGGGCCCTGGGTGGGCGCCCTTGCTGCCTCTACCTAGGGCCGCCGTGCATGGATAAACTTGCTGTGATTGACTCCATTGGTTTGAAAATTCAAGTCCAACGGCTACGGAAACAACTGAAGCATCTGACTCGTGGAAAAAATAATATTGATACCTATATGAGAAAGGCTAGATCAAGTTTTGATCAGTTATGTGCATTGGAAAATTCGATTCCAAAGGAGGCCTTTGTTTGTAGCATGCTCAAATGACATCATTTTATTATTTGGCCAAAATAGGTAATTCGAGCAAAAAATATGTTATCCGATTATTGCCCAAATTACCTATCTGTTTTGCCCAAATTACCTTACCCGTTTTACTCGCTTTGTCCGAATTACTCATTTTATCCGTACCTATTTGCTCACCCATAGGTGACAATCAATCCCAAAAGAGGAGACAAATGCTAGGTAGGTGAAGAAAAGGTTAAAGGAAAAGAAAAGAAAAAGAGTGGCGATTGCAGAAAGAAACCTCATATACAGGTATGGAGCATGTAATATGCAGGTGGTGATATGGAACATGTAAGGTAAGAAAGAAAACATGGTTCAAAGGTGCTATCCAAAAAGGGACTGGGGTTTGCATTGGTCCATTCCTAGCCCTTGAATGGAAAGTCTTTAAGGGATAACCAACGTCACAGCCAAAGCATCCTCTGCGTTTTCCTCCAACAATGGGCCTAGGTCTTCTTTATGAATGCAGGAAAGTTAATATGCTAGGCTCTGGTTAAGCTGGTGTTGACCCACCTTCTGCTTCTCGACTTTCTCTCCTAAAAAAAGTGGTCTGTCAACTGAACTTGCCTTATTGTGAGAAGGGTGCGGCTATTTTCACCAATAGACATTCTTGAAAATACTTACATAATTCATTTTAAATTGAACATCGAAATAAATAAATAAAATATGATTTCTACTAAAACATGTATTATATTAATTGATATTGATAGTAGTAGTAGTAGTTTTCAAACTAATTTAGCATTTTTGTTTACTCATTTTAAATTAGTTAATATGCACTAAATTGTTGTTAACATATGTGATTTATAAGAATTGAATTCGAAACTTTCACATTTTGTAATTTTCATAAAATACTGGATGTGTATATTCCATATTGATATTGATTGACAAATTAATTATAACCATTGCTCGGTTCTTTGTTTGTATAGTGGAAAAAAAATTATTAGGGAGAAATTAAATTAGAAATGTAAGTTAAATTCTTGTATTATTTCCTTCCATTCATTATTTTCTATCATCCAAATGTCTTCCATATATTTTTTTTTTAACAGAGATCCATATGTCTTCCAATTCCACCAATCTTCTCATTAAAAAAAAGTTATTTGCGCAATGTGTAGTGGTGATCCATTGTCTTTTTTGGGGTTCCTTCCTTCATTGATTTATGGGCAAAGAGTGGACATATTCTTCAAATCTATAAATTTTGAAAAAAAAAAATGGCCTATTCGGCTACTTGTTAATCAAGCCCAAAAAAAAAGGGCCACTTGCTTCTTATTACCCATGTGAACTACCCATAGTAAGCTTTGCATTTCTACTTTCTTTATTAAGTCAATGCTCGCAAACATTTGATTCACACTCTTTTTCTATGTTCGTGTAGCCCAAAGAACTGATTTTGTTTTCTTTGAAATTTTCTACATTCTCCAAAGAATGCCTATCTCCTCCATTGATTCTCCCAAGATCAGAGACCAATCTGTCATGATTTCAGACAACTTCCAATCTAGAACTGTTGTTCTATCACCGGTTATGGATCCTGGAATCTGGAGCCGATTGCCGGAGGAGCTTCTCGATCATGTCTTATCTTTATTGCCTCTCAAAACATTCTTGAGTCTTAGATCAACTTGTAAGCATTTCAGGTCTCTGATTTTTTCTCCTCCTTTTATGTCTAAACATTGTTCTTCTGGTTCTCCTTTTTCTTCTTTTCTTTTGCTCTCTCACCCTCAGTTTTATCACCGTTACTGTTTATATGATTCTATGCTTGGTACTTGGCGCAATTTAAATTTATCACTGTCCTTTTTGCTACCTTGCGCTTCCTCTGCTGCTGGTAGTTCACAATCTTGCACTCTTGTGTCCTGCTCAAATGGGTTATTTTGCTTCTCTCTCCCCAACGCTTGTTCTTTCATTGTCTGCAATTTCTTAGCCAAATCTTCAAGGGTTATTGAATTTCCTTTTTACCCTTTTGGATTTGAGTCACTTACTTTTGTTTCAACACCATTTGGGTACAAAATCTTTGTTTTATGCACAAAATTCTCATCAATTTCAGCTCTAATTTATGATTCGAAGTCCGAATCTTGGAAGAATTTCGACAGTGTTGAGCCAAGTTTAAGTGACAGTTGTCATCAAGAAGGTGTGTTTTTTAAAGGGTCGCTGTATTTTACCACACCAGAGCCATTTTCAATAGTTTGCCTTGATTTGGAGAAGGGAGAGTGGAAAAGCTTGAACAATGAATTACCAGAAGAGCTAACATTTGTTAGATTGGTAAGTGGAGAAGGGAAATTATATATGATAGGTGGAATTGGGAGAAATGGGATTTCAAAACTAATGAAGTTATGGGAAATGAGAAGCAATGGAGGGAATTGGGAGGAAATTGAAAGTTTACCAGATATGATGTGTAGGAAATTTGTGTCAGTTTGTTACCATAATTATGAACACGTATACTGTTTTTGGCATCAAGGAATGATATGTGTGTGTTGCTATACATGGCCAGAGATATTATATTATAAGGTTTCAAGAAAGACTTGGCATTGGCTTCCAAAATGCCCTTCTTTGCCTGATAAGTGGAGCTGTGGTTTCAGATGGTTTTCTTTTGTTCCTGAATTTTATGCTGTTGTTTGAGACATTTGTGTCTCATTTTTTAGGGTTTTACAGATGGTTTGTGTATTTTATTTTGTTAGTACTAATTATAAACTTAATTACACTTGTTTTTTTCTTTTTTTTTTTGGCCTTAGATATTTGGGGGAGGGGGGAGAGGGAACTTAATTACACTTGTTTGTTTCCTTTTAAGGGTATTAAGAATTCTGCTTTTCTGGGTATGTTTTTTTTTTTGGATGCTGATATAAATATAATCTACAGTGTTATCGACTGAGTCCACAAAGTATATATGGTTGGCCGGAGAGAAATTTTGCAACAACTTTGGTGTCAACTATTTTCAACTCAATTAATCTTGTTGTTTTCGTGTTTTTAAAATCTAACAAAAATAAGTTAATAATACGGGATTCAATCTTGATTTTCTTTTGTTTTTTCACTAATACATCAATTTTTGATCTACTTATCTTCAACTTTGCCGTGCTACGTCTTTGATTCTATAATATATTATTGATATAATATGCATTTTTTTTCCTCATGTGCACCTTTTTCCTGTACTCATCCTAAATCACAAAGGTGATGTCACGTTATAGATTGTGGATGCAATCAATCCCACTTAATTTTTATTTTTTTTTTAATTTTTACAGTAATCCCATTTTAAAATTTTTTTTATTTTTACATTAATTTTTGTTTCCCTTTAAACTATTAGTGTTTATATCGTAAATTTGACGCATTTGACCCCACTTTGTATTGATTCAAGACACATTATTATAGGTGGAAAAGGAAATTGCACTCAATTAAAAATAAGTCTGCCTAGTTACTGCTAAATCACAAATTTTGTTGCAATGGCACTTCAATAAAGAAAATGGAACTAAATTGAAATAATTCTTTGAGCTAATATAGACATGTTAGAGATTTAAAAACTTTATTCAGTTCAATATTTTCTTCCCTTTACCGTTAAATTGTAATAAAATTTACATTTTAGAGTGTATGGAAGAGAAAGTTCAAAACTTGGTGTGGATTACAACAACATGCATAGTTCAAAAGTGAAATTGAATGACAGATCCAGCCATTAAAATCTCACCCAACCCAACCAATGAAAAATAACAAAGATGGTCCCTTAAATCATATAATGACGAATGAGAGATTAATAAGTAGGTTATTATTAGTTCCACCTAGCTCTTTCATATTGGCTTACTTGATATCATATGATTTTTTTTTTTGCCAATAATTATATGATATCATATGATTTTGACTTGAACGAAAAGCAAGAACGCTCTTATCCTTGGAAATTTAAAAACGTAAGGACATGGACATGGACATGATCTAGAAATTAAGAAAGTTCAAAGATAAAGATGCTTACATAAAAGCATCACTCTTCGTTAGATTTTTTTCCCTTTTTTTAAAAATTTTTCGCCCGTATCTTATGACATGACTGCATATAAAATTATTCAACCGTCCTAGATTAATTTGAATCGAAGCATGGCATAAACTATTAAAGTCGGCGTCTTTAGTCCTTAGGAGCGGTACTATCAGCCGATTCAACCACTAAGTTATTAATCTTTTCTTTTGTTTTCTTGTTTTATAGACTAGTGAAACAGTTGATGTGGTTAGATCAAAACTAGGTAAGGATTGCTGTGGTGTTAGTGTCTAACATCACCTTTTCCACGTTGGATTGGAAGATTAATACCAGAAGAAGAAAAATGAAAGGTTTTGTCATAAATAAATAATTAAGGGTTTAGTTTAGTTCTTGATTCTTGTCGTATTGGGCAACTAATTAATGACTTGTGTTAAACAAAGATTAGTAGTATAGTAGCCGACCTTTATGGATTTAAGAAACAAGTCTTCTACTTAAAGTTACATTCTTTAAATAATCTATAGCTTAATGGTAATAAAGTGCTTAATAATGACTTCTATCGTAGAGCATTATCATATGAAAGTTGACTATCTACCTTTTTTTTTTTGGAATGTTGAAGGCGAATCAGATAATTACATTTCTAAATAAAATTGCAAGTCAAATAGATTATTAATTTTTTTCAGAAAAAAGTTAAATATAAGTATATAGTCCATTCCTCCTAGGTAGATCTACTCTTGGGTGTCAAAATTTTTTTGATATTCTTGTATTTTTCTTCCAATACAAATGCGATCTTTCAGTTTCAACTACTTCATCTGTTAGTCTACTTTGTAGGAGGATTTCAAGAGTACCAGTATTAGTTTCAAATCTTACAATAACATGGTGCTACAAAGTTTTCTTTTCTTTGTATTGTTTAGATTTGAATGTTTATGAAAATTATCTGATGTTTGTTGTATTTCTGAGCTTGATATAGTTAGATGATTATTAGTACCCTAAATTCTGAATTAATAGAAAGTTTATAGATTAGTTAAAAAATTAAGCATCATTTTATAGTCTCAAATGAAATCTTAACAAGATGAAAAATAAACATATATGCTACATCTATCCAAACTCCAAAGTTAAATCATTAAAATAGAGGTAGTGATAATACTAAAAAAAAAAATGAAATTTCATCTAAATAATTCTTAACCTATGTATATAGATATTTTAGATCATATTTTATCTTGAAAATTTGGCTCTTCCATAAATAAAATAAGAAAATAGATTATTTTAGTTATTTAATGTGTCATTATCCATCATTTTCTTTAATAAAAAGAAAGAAAAATCGCAATGTTGAGTATTTCAACATTTGTAACATTGGCATTAAAATACACCAAACAAAACTTAAGCATCTTGGGCCGATTTTTGCAGTTGACATTTCTCTCAGCAAGAAAAATGAGAAAATTCACAACAAATACGTTACAAAGAAATTTTATTATTTAAGTTATCAACGTTTTCTTTAGATCAAAAAATTATTTAAGAAAGGGATTACAAAAAATAAATTATATTTCAGATACAGAATATATATATGTATTTAAAAGGAATAAGTGCTATGAAATAATGAATGTATCCTCTCAAATAATAATGGACCAAAAAAAAAAAAGGAACTAAGAATCAACAAAATGATTGACAAACTAAATCAATCAGTCACTAACGGAACAATTCTAAGTCCGTCTTGACGAACAATAGGTTTAATTTTACTAGTTGCTCTAAATTCGTATAAACTCACTTCATACTAGTTGCGTTCTTTTATTCTCTTCCAAAAATCAGCGTTCTATTAATTACTTTTCTAATAAATTGCTTAAGTCTATGTATTTCTAGAGCTATTTTCTCCCTGTTTGGTTGCTGAGAAAATTTAGGGAAACTAGAAAGAGAGGGATTCTTCCTGTCTACCTCAGTGGAAGAAGCCAAGCCACATGAGATTTTCATTTGACTGCGAAATAATGTCCATACATACGTTATTTTAGTTTAAACTTTGAAATTAGAGAGCATAATGTTAAAAGTACGGGTGAAGAAATTGATTGGGGATGTGACAAAAATAGGTTTAAAATGTAGTATCATCAACTGTTGTACAAAAATGATAGAGTAAATATAAAATAAATAAAAAAAATTATGTACAAAAACTATACAATATTTCTGCAAAATTGTTTAACATAAAATCAATAATCAATAAAAAAGAAAACACTGAAAAATCAATATAAAAATATGAAAAAAAATTTCAGCAAAATCAAATAAACGAAATTTTGTACACAAACTGTTCAATAGGTATACAAAAATTGTTAATCTTTAAATTACAATTGCAATTATAAAAAAAATATTGTTTTATGCACCAAATCACCCTTTCTTTTATTAAGGCTCCAAATCTACACAGATTTCAAAAGAAAGTACAAAAATTATTTAATAGATAATCAATATGAGCACAATTTTTATACAAAACAAATAAAAAATATATTTAAAGAAGTTACAAAACATGTACAAAAATGGTACAATTTTAATACAAAAATATGTTCAAAATATATACAAAACTTATGCAAAAATAAGTTTATATTGATCAACTATTGTACACATATTGATTAAATATTAATCAAATATATGTCCCATCAATTTTTTAATCCAATGTACAAAAAAAAAAGTTACAAAATATGTAGGTTGAATATTAGCATAAGCACAGTTGCATTAAGTGGTCTTTCATGATTACTTAAATTGGTAATCACTAGTTGCACAATCATCAGTTTCAGTTCAATAAAAAGTATATATATATATATATATATTAATAGAGATAGTAACATTTCATTAATCAGAAAGAGCATGAAGCTCAATACAAAAAGCATAAAGCTCAGCAAAACAGCAGATAATCTACAGATCCACAACCAAAATAACAAAACATACCAAGAAAAATAACACATCCACGCCTAAACCCAAACAAACACTAATAAAAAACCCTAAAACCATAAAAACCAACACATAAATCAAACCTACAGTAACAACAATGATGTTCATATGCGAACATAGCTGAGAAAAAGCTCCATCCCAAATCCTTGCCAGCAAATTCAAATCTTTTAAAGCTTGAAAGACAACAGTGAAAAATATAAAACAAATCCTCAACCGAGGAACAACTTTGGGTGGTGCAGCCTGGTCTTCAACATATTCTGGATCAAGGAACCCTGAGACAGAATCGAACTTGTACCTAAAGGCACAGTTATGATACGAGAAAACACTGGCCAAAGACAGATCTGTTGGTATCCAAGAAGATCGAACCAACAAACTTGTAGATCTGGAACTTTCCTTCTCCTCAAGCTCAAAAAATCGCCATTCAATGAACATCAAGGTGTTAAAACAACTAAAACACATACTAGGGAGAAAACTACTATAAAAGGCAAGATTTGGGCCACCGCCGACCAAGAATGGTCGACGGCAGCCCTAGAAAACATGGGAAGCTTGCTGAGGTTTATGAGAGAGAAGAGAGAAAACGTCAGTGTTAAACTATAATAATAAAAAGTATATATTAGCAGTATATATAACCCTTCAATGCAAATACAAAATAAAACAGCTAGCTAACCAGGTACATAATAAAAAATTTAACTGCTAACAAAACACTGTTGTAAGTACATTAAAGTTGAAAGTTGCTTTCTTTTTTCATAGCCCAAGCAATAGCTCGTATCATTGCCCTAAATTAATCTTGTCAAAACAATCATAATTTTTTAACCTACTATTTGGACATCTATAGTTTTTTTTTTTTTTTAACATAGAGAGACACACGCACCCAATTAGTATGTTAGCAGGGAGTGGGGCTTCAAGTGGGGTCGAACTTGGGCAAATGAAGTACATGAGGGAGATATCTACCACCACGCCACCCACTTCCCATCGTTTAGACATCTATAAACAAATCCTAGAATGTGTTGACATTTTTCACAAGCAAATCTAAGAAGCCAAAATCAATTACATTCCATACAAATTGCGAAACTAATAAAACAAATATAGGAACAGCAATTTTAAATTTTAAGATATATTGTTAGTACCTCAAATTGATCACTGAGTTGCCTTTGTACTTCTATTTGCATATGTAATGCTTCATTAAGCTGAGCACTTTGCCAAAATTTAGTAAATTAAAACCAAAAAAAAATTAAAATTAATGGAAACTAGCATCATTAGAAGCTCATCATTTCAAATTAATGAAAATAATATCAAAATCTGAAATCTAAAAATTGTAAAAACAGAACTTAGAAAGCTTAGAACTGATTAAGGAAATGTGTTATTGAATTCAACAAAGAACAGCTATTTAAAGCCTTTACAAAAGAAAGAAAAGAAACAGAAACTACGCTTTACAAGCCTACAGCATAGTGGTTGGAGCAAAGACTTTAACTTCCCTAAAGAATAGGTCTTATTATAACGAGAGAAATTTACAAAAAAGCCTCCCTAAATTTTACATTATTCTTCATATCTTTTTTTAGTGGACAAAAATATTCCTACATTTTAATTCTGTTGGACAACTATACCATTCTATCTATTTTTCTCTTAAAATACAGTAGAATGACAAAAAAATAATTTTACGTACTCTTTTGAAATAGTTTAAAAATTAAAGGACTGTTTTATTATTTTCTTTTCTTCTTCGTCTCCAACCGGATTTTTTCTTCCTCCATTTTCGGCCATTCCGACCACCATTACCAGCACCTTCTTCTTCTTTTCTTTACACAGACAACAATGGTGGCCGACATATATGGAAGTTTTATATTTTCTTATGAATTCGGATATGGAAGTTTTTATTTGTATGTTGTGTTCTTGTACAAGTTAAATGGTCCTATGAATGGAAAAGTTGTTTGGTGATTAGGCTTGTACCACATTCAATGATGCAATTGTCAAAACTGAATTCTATGATTTGCCTAAAAAAATTTCTATTATAGTAGCTGAGAAGAGGTTTAAAATTAAAGAAAATTGGGATCTTTAGATAATGATTCTAAAACCAAGAAGTTTGGATTTTAGAATCTAAGTTTTCCTTTGTCTTGTTAGTATGTAATCATGATTATGAGCTAAAGAGAATGAAGATTACCATCTCAGAACCTCTCGAAGTGGGATTTTTTTGTACTAAATCATTTGTTCTTTTCATTTAACATTTTAAAAATATAATCAATCATAATGAATTTCACCTTCCACAACACACGGATAAGAAGATGGGTAGAGAAGTTTCAGAAAGTTACATTGATAGCTTACTGACAAAGATGGTCTCATCATATTGCAATAGGTTCGACGCTAATAAACTTGAGCTTGCTGGCCGTCGGATCGAGGCTATTGGCTATCAGGTCAGTCACCAGATCGCGGACACTTGCCGCCTTCCAATGCCCTAATTTTCTACTTTGATTTTTTAATACGTCGGCCACCATTATTATCTGTGTAAAGAAAAGAAGAAGAATAAGGTGCTGATAATGGGGCCAGTGTGGTCAGAAATGGAGGAAAAAGAAAAGAAAATAAAAAAATAGTTCCTTAATTCTTGAACTTTTTTAAAATGGTCGTAAAATTACATTTTGGTTTTTCTACAGTTATTTTAATGGAAAAATAGACAAAAATGTATATTTATCTAACAGAATTAAAATGTAGGGAGATTTTTATCCACTAAAAATAAGACAGAGAGAAAAATGTAGAATATGGTAAAACCAAGTTTTTTGTAAATTTCCCACATACCAATGTAAATCCAAAACAAACTATAGTTAACAAAAATGAAAAATCGAAATTCAAATAGGAAAAGAAACATATAATAAAACTTGAAGCAAATTACTGAAAAAGCAAAATTGGAAAACTACCTATACTAAATTAATCAAAAAAAAATTTTGATGCATAAAAAAAAAAAAGAATGAAAAACCTGCTGTAGGAGATGCAGGTTCAACTGAGACATTAGCCATTTGATAGGAAGCGTTGAATATTGGAAATAAATTTTGATAAGAAAAGTGCAGCAAAATGAAAAACAAGCACAAATATTAGGATGTCACATAGAAATAGTAACCATAAAAATAAAACAGCAATCGAATTGAAGGATGAAACTTTTTGTTTCCAATTAGAGCTCCACCATGGTCACAGCCGTTTCTTGGGCGATCTGTTGAAAAATTCTATCAACCATTGCTTTAAACAACCACAAAGAAGCTTTCTATCGCATATTTGTTTGATGTTTTGGAAGCATAGCGAAAAAATGAGCTCTGTCGTCTAGGGGTGTGCATCGGTCGGGTTCGGTTCAAACCGAACTGAACCTGACCAACCCGAAACCCGAAAATTTTTAATATTGAACCCCGAATCGAACCGATTAAACCGAACCGAACTCGTCGGTTCGTTTCAGTTCGGTCGGATTGGTTAAGTTTCAACAAACATACAAAGAAAATTTGTCGGTTTTTTCGGTTCGACCAAACTAACCCGAATTAAATTCTGATTTTTCTTAAAACACAAAATCGAACCGAACCAACCAACCTGATTAAACCGAACACTTCGGTTCGGTCGGTTGGTCGTCGGTTTGGGTTTTGCACACCCCTACTGTCGTCAATCGATCTAAGCTACAACATCAATCGAAATTGAGATTTTTTCTTAGAATATGAGATCAACCGATTATGAAAAGGGAAAACGCACTTCTATTCTTTCTTTTAACAGTTGCATAGATAGGGTTGCAAACAAACTGAGTTATTCGCGAGTCACTCGGTGTTCGCTTGATAAAAACTTGGCTCAAGCTCGGATCGATAAGCAAACGAGCCGAGCGCAAATTAGAATCTATGCTCATTTAATAAACGAGTAGAGCTCGAGCAAGCCAATGTTCGGCTCGGCTCATTTGTAGCCTTACGAGCAAATACAAAAGAAACAAAGAAGAGAGAGTGGGCTATTATTGTCCGCGAGATATATTTGTCATTAAAACTAGTAATCGGACTATTTTTGTCATTAAAATTATTATGCAGAATATTTTTATCTATAAAAGTTAAAATAAGATGTATTTATGCGGTTTTCCCAAATTGAATTGTGATATATCCTATTTAATGGGCCAAATTTGGCTTATGGCTCGAGATACATTTAGAAAAATTATAGCCAATAGCATATTTATAATTTATAATGTTTGTATTTAGTAAATAACACTTTTCTAAATTTATTTCACAGGATAGTTATTGAACTAGATTCTAAAATTGTGGTAGACGCGTTGAATTCACGACAAACTTATCAAAGTCCAGTTGGGTTATTATTAGAAGATTGTTTATGTCTTGCTCAACAATTAGGTGATATTATTTTTGTTCATTGTAAACAGTCGGTAAATTAGGTTGCACATACTTTAGCTAGAGCAGCGATTTACTCGACAATTATAGGGGATTGGGCATCTGATCCTCCATTTTATATCCGTCCTCTTTTACAGGCGGATTTAATTTAATAAATAATTAATCTATTAAAAAAAGTTTATTTTTTAGAGTTTTTTATAAATATGGCTTTATATAAATTATTTTTCTAACCGCGGCTAACTGGAAAATAAATTTATTTTTTTTATTTTCTTCCAGCTGCCATCATTGCTTGTCGCATGCAGCCGAAAAATAAATTTATTTCCTTTTATTTTCTTCCACTTCTGGCTACCTGTTACCGAAAATAAATTTATTTTCTTTTATTTTACTAACAAACTTAGGTATTCAAGGGTCGGTCTGCAAAATTTTAAAAAATGGAGGACTGAATGAAACTTTTGGCATTTATGTTGTTCTTTTCACGAAGACCTAGCCGCCCTAACCGGTCCTCCGATTTCAAAACTTATAGGGTGGATCTTATATAAGGTCATTCTTATAAGGACCACTTCTTTCATTCTTATAAGGACCACTTCTTTCTTAATTTTTTCTATTTAAAAAAAATTAAAATTATAGATTTTTTATATTTAGTCTTGAGATTAGTTTTAGAATGTCGCATTTTACAGATTTGATTCTATTTTAAAAATATCAAGCAAAATAAATAAAACAGTTGAATTTATCTGCAACACTCTAAAATGTAAAATATATCATTCTAAAATTAATCTGAGACTAAATATAAATAATGTATAATTTTATTTTTTAAAAAAAATTAAAAAAAAAATCAAAAATCGTGCACGACCGTATCACAGCCCTTCCCAAACTTATGCTCTAAAACGCAACCCCAGAAAACGAAAGCCAATACTAAACAAATAGTATAAAAGATCCAAGCAAATAAACCAGACGCTCTTCAATTTATGAATAGTTAAGTAGCTATAAAAATTGAAAGAGAAAATCCAAAAAGAAGAACAGTTCTAGCTCGCTAAAGTTAGAGACTATTGCTTCCTCTGCTTTCTTTCGAACAGAGAAAACTGAAAGAGAGCCATTAATGTGTTGAAACAATTGGGAAAATGAAAACCAAATCAAAGCGCAGTTCTTTATCTTTCTTTGTTAATTGATTGCTCTATGGTGGAAGAGCGGCGGTGGTGCGGCTGTTTGAATGGAAGAGCGGTGATGGTGGTTCAAATGGAAGCAGATTTTCCGGAAAAAGTCAAAAGCAAGGGCAGATGCAACTAGAAGCTTCATAATTCCACGGAATTACAGAACTGAATCTGATCGGGTCGGCAATGCGATGGACGGCGGTGCGTTCCTGGTCTAACGGCGACGCCTGTCTTCCGGCGATGACGATGGAAGTTCACAGCCAAGATTAAAGTCGAGCTTTCCGATCTGCGGCTGGAAATGAGAGAAAAGAGTGCTGATTTTTCTGGTTTTTGAGCGTGTTTTTTAGAGGGGCAGTTAAGGAATATTTATAATTTGTAGGTTATTTTGTGCTATTTTCCGTTCTTTTTTTTTTTCCTTCTATTTTGCTAAATAAAAAGTATGTTTTGTGGTATTTAATAAGTTTGCCCATATGTTTATATCATAATAGAGCCAATATCGTGCATCAAACTTGATGAAGCATTATGGGCCAATAACATATTTTAGGCCATGAAGTATATTAGTTTGTGACTTTTAGGGCCTAAAATAATGAGTGACCACTTTTACTCCCTAAACTATTTAAAATATTAACCATCGCACCTTCCGTTAATGGTGAAACGGCGATTGAACTTCAAGCTCACGGTAGGCGCGTGAGCGGAGGAATAAATTGAGATACTAATATTAAAATGGCACCTTTCTTCACAGCACTAATCAAAATGCCAATTTATTTCCCTTTTGCTTGGCTTCCTTCTTCGTTTTTGCTGTTTTGCTCATTTGATGGTGCTATGCAAGATTATTTTATCAATCTACCCAAAACTCATGACAAATCGATAATACTATACAACTAGTGCTGGAGAGAGGGGTTTAACATTGTGAAATTTGATTGATTAGTTTCATTTGAATTAAAATAGTCAAATTTAATTTGATTTTTGAATTGACATTTCATGAAGAACTTGATTTATTTATCTTTTTGAACTTGATATTATGTGAATTTGTGAAATTTGAACTTTTATTTGTTTATGTCAATTCCAAACAGTTCATTATTCATTACTAATTATGCCAAAAAATAAGGCCAAAATAGCAATTAATTAACGAACAAAATAAACTGTTTAATTGTTTACATATTATGGTTCAAAAGTATGGCAAAAAAAAGGGAACATAGTAATCAAAATATTCTCTGCCAAGCGTAAAACGTCATTATTGATGGTCATCCCTTCTATGTTGTCTTGAACGTTTATGCTTCTTCAATAATTCTGAAACAGTAACAACCTGTTTCCCATGACAACTCTTAGGCCCTCTGGTCAAACCTAAAGATGCTTCAGCTTGAGATGGCTACATGATAATAACACACTCAATGAGAACTGCAAGTGGACAAGATCACTGCCACAACACATTAACATCAACAAATGCAGTTCAATTTGAACACAGTTACAGTAGAAAAATATCAACATTATCAAGCTCACACAGTTCAAAATGAATAAATTTAAAGCTAAATTTTAGCCCCAATAAATTTAAGTCTAAATTTCAGCATCCATTACAACCGCAATGGGGTAAGATCACTGTCGCAATAGTTTTAAAATCAACAAATACCGTTCAATCTTTCTCATCACAGTCATAGCAAAAAAATATCAACAATATGAAGCTCACACAGTACAAAATTAATAAATTTAAAGCTAAATTTCGGCGTCAATATTGAATACTAAAACACCAAAAAATATCACAATTTTTAACCTCAAATAGTTAAACATAAATCAATTTAAGTAAAGTTCAATGTCTTACCCTATATCTAATATTGCATGCAGAAGGTTGGCTTGTACTTGCAGATGGAAGTGGCTGAGAAAGACTTGAGGATGCTCTTTTTTTATGTTTACTCCCGGCTGGATGCTGTCCATAAGTACCCTGGGGGTTATGGTTTGGCTTACATGCACGAGATTTTCTCCTGGGGGTTAGCTTTGGAGGTCTTGAATTTTGTCCATAAGTACCCTAAAAACATGATTTCAAGTTAAAATTCAGTATATACAACTCTAATAATAAAAGAAAGGACATCAATATAATACTAACCTCAGCAGCTTGGGGTACATTATTAGGGCAGTTTTTTTTGTTATGAGTAGCGCTCTTGCAAATTGAACAATGCATGATTGAACCAACTTTAGATAACTTTGTATTTCCCTTTTTTCCCTCCTCAATTCCTCTTCGGCGAGCTGTTTGACGCTTTCCTCTTTTCTTCTCAATTTGAGGAGCTTCAATTGGTTCATGAGTTTGTTTGGGCCAGCTCTCCATTCCTATAACTGGTTGCAATGAAAACTGATACGCCTGTAAATATCTATCTCTATTATACCATGAATCAATGAAGGTCTCAGGTACCCAGTTCTGGCTATAAATTGCACAAATTGCATGTTTGCATGGAATACCAGTCAGGTCCCAGGCTCTACAAGAACAGCTCTTTCCTAATAGCTTGACAACATGTCTGTTAGCAGTGTTGAACAAATGTGCAACTTCATACCCATCATCCCCATTCCAATCCATATGCCAATTGTAAGACAATTCCTTGTTCTTCTCAAGCTTTTCCATAAGTCTTGGACTTAAATCATTAATCCAAGTTGTAACTGATCTCCTTTTCTTTTCAATCCTTCTCATCACGCTTAGCCGTATCTCTTCAAGCATTGTGATAATGCCATGTAAGCGGAAGTATCATCCTCACCCATTTTCAAAACTGAACGATACAAACAACAAACAACAATAAACACATGCTATTAAAATAGTGGAAACAGCAAAAATATGTATCCTAAATTTATTACTTTAAATCCTAACAACAATGTTAAGAGAGCTAACACCTTTCTTTCATTTTCTTTGATCCACTTCATTAATTGTTGAATTAATATATGCTTCTGTACAAAAAATACTAAATATTATATTTCCACGCCTAGTGCCAACAATAAAGAAGCACCATTTCAATCTAATTTTTTATGCATTAAAAGACAAGAAGGAAAGCCAACACAGTCAAATTTCAAACCCAACTTGCATATGTTTATTGAAAAAGGATGAATAAAAACCTTACCTCTCACTATCTTTGGACCACTGCCATCAATCCTCAACAAGGACAGCAATTAAAGTGACCACTTCGAGATTCTCTTCTCAAACATCAACAAACTGCAAAGTTTCTTTGTAAGGTCGCTTTGACTAGGGTTACTGCAAATTGAAGGATTCGGGAGCCCAAGGAAACAGGGAAAGATTTTAGGAAATTAGGGATTCTCGACTGTCAATCGTGGTGGTTAAACATTTTAGGTTTTGGGTTTCTAATGAACGGTGACGTTTTGATTAGTGCTGCGAAGAAAGGTGCCGTTTTAATATTAGCATCTCAGTTTATTCCTCCGCTCACGCGCCTACCGTGAGCTTGAAGTTCAATCGCCGTTTCACCATTAACAGAAGGTGCGATGGTTAATATTTTAAATAGTTTAGGGAGTAAAAGTGGTCACTTATTACTTTAGGCCCTAAAAGTCACAAACTAATATACTTCAGGGCCTAAAATATGTTATTGGCC
>CATIWJ010094847.1:0-20466 GCA_949640765.1 Croton laevigatus | reverse complement strand
TAGTTGAACTGAGTTAACATAGGGAATGATCGATCATATCCTGAGTTTTTGATATATGGTCATTGATTGTTACGGCGACGGCCGTTGTAATTGATTTGCGGTGACGACCGATTTGAGATAGCCATTTGGTGTTCGCCACTTGGTGAGTTAATTCAATAAATTTTGATAGCCAGTTGGTAACACAGCCAATTGGTGAGTTTGTTCAATAGGTTTATCTAAATATATGGTAGAGCTAAACAAGTAAGATTTTGATTAAGCAATTTATTTTATTAAAATGATTTGTGAAATTTAAATATTGCTTAATATTGTTTAAAATTATGCATGTGCAATTAAATTATTTATGCTTTATATTAGTTAAAGTATCCACTGAACGTAATAGCTCAGCAAGTTTGGTTAATTATGAACTTGTAGGTCTCCGAAAGAGGTGAAAGAAACAGGAACTAACAAATAGCAAGTGGGCCCAAAGAACTTAGACTGGCATATACTGTGAAGGTGAAGTCAGCACATACAAAGCTAGAGTAATAGGAAAAAAAACTCTTATTATTGTAATTTAAGTAGATATGATGTGTAATATGTAATGTGACACTTCTTAGTTTGGCTGCAAATGGTTGGGTTAAGGGGTGTTACACAATTAATAAACATACCTAATTTTTTTAAAATTAGTAAATTGACCCTTCTTTAACGAAATTTGTAACGGAAGGATAATATCGTTTAATTAAAGTAAAATACAGGGATAAAAAAGTTCATTTACAAAAAATGCGGGAGACAATAGTTTATTTTTTAATTTTTATTTTATCAAATTAACAATTTTTAGTGTATTTTAGGTCTTTATTAATATTAATATATTTTTATATTCTGTTTTTACAATTATTAATTGTAAAAGTGAAGTTATTGGCAAAAAAATTCAAGGTGCAGTGAGATTGAACACTAAAATTACAAAAAGCGTAAAAATAAAAATCCAAGTCAACTTGAGTGGCCAATTATATAATTTTTTAACAGTCAAATGTCAAAATTAATGGTGCGTTAATGTCAGAGTAATTTAGGTCAAATATCAGTTATGCCAAAACAATTATATTAATCTACAATAATGAAATAGTAATTATAGCCCAAAAATAGTAAAGAAATAGTAGTTTTCCAATGGAAAAAATAAGCTTATTTTCCTAATTACAAATTGGACCTTAAAAAGGTAACAAATTTGTATTGCAACCCATTTTTTGAGATTTTATTTTTTAAATTTCCTTCTCCGAAAATGGTTTTCTGCCTCTGCTATCAAAGCGGAGATTTTGTCTCTCTACCTCCACTTCATTTTCTTGACGGTTCTAGTTCTAGGGTTACATTTTCAATTTTCTGTCTCCTCGTCAAATCAGGTACTGTTTACTCTTTATGCTTTTTGGCGCTTCATTGAAAGCTAATCTGTATCTTGTAAGTTGTTTTGTAGCTCTGTTATTTTCCTTTCTTGTTTGGTTGGTGAGAAGAATAATTAACGTAGATTAAAGGTTAGGAATTATTGTTTTTGGATCTTGTTTTCTTGATTTTAAATGTTTAAATGGTCAATCGTTGATAGTCAGGTGTGGTGATGTTGGTTCCGCTTAATTGCATGCTTTTGTTTCCTTTATAGGTGTTGATCGAGGATTGAGAACCCAAATTTAATTTTTTTTTCTTTTAGTTTTCGTTTTAATAGTAATTCAACAAATGTTTGATATAAAAGATAGTATTTTATGGTTATGTGGATGGCATTTAAAATGAACTTTAGAAATAACTACAATGTTTGATTTATTGATTTCCTTTTTTGTCATGTAGACTTTGGCCGTGAAAGTTTAGAAGCCACGGAGGAATTGGACGGCAAGTACTTGAGTTGATTTATTGAGTAGCAAGCGGAACTTGATTGGTTTTTGTTTTTTCTTGGTGCGGGTTTTTTAGTTATCTTCTCTGGATATATGTTCTTGGTGAACTGAAATGAGTGTTATTGGGTTTGATGTTGGTAATGAAAACTGTGTTATTGCTGCTGTAAAACAGCGAGGTATTGATGTGTTGTTGAATGATGAATCAAAACGCGAAACGCCAGCAGTGGTATGTTTTGGGGAGAAGCAGCGGTTTCTTGGGTCTGCAGGTGCAGCTTCTGCTACTATGAACCCAAAATCTACAATATCTCAAGTGAAGAGATTGATTGGACGGAATTTTACAGATCCTGATGTTCAAAATGACCTAAAACTGTTACCATTTGAAACTTCTGCAGGACAGGATGGTGGCATTTTGATTCATTTGAAGTATTTGGGTGAGATACATACATTCACCCCAGTTCAGATCATGGCAATGATCTTTTCACATTTGAAAGAAATAACAGAGAAAGATTTGAAAATGCCAGTTGCTGATTGTGTGATAGGAATACCATCATATTTCACAGACTTGCAGAGACGGGCATATTTGAATGCTGCAACAATTGCTGGATTGAAGCCCTTGAGATTGATACATGACTGCACTGCAACTGCACTTAGTTATGGGATTTATAAAACTGATTTGAGCAATGCAGGGCCCACATATGTTGTATTTGTTGACATTGGTCATTGTGACATGCAAGTGTCTGTTGTTTCATTTGAGGCTGGACATATGAGGATCCTGTCACATGCTTTTGATAGCAGCTTGGGGGGAAGGGATTTTGATGAGGTTTTGTTTGGTTACTTTGCGGCACTGTTTAAGGAACAGTATAAAATAGATGTATATTCTAATGTCAGGGCATGTATCAGGTTAAGGGCAGCGTGTGAGAAATTGAAGAAGGTTTTGAGTGCAAATCCAGAGGCTCCTCTAAATATTGAGTGTTTAATGGATGAGAAAGATGTTAAAGGGTTGATTAAGAGAGAGGAATTTGAGAGGCTGGCGTCTGGATTATTAGATAGGGTTACAATTCCTTGCAAAAAAGCTTTAGCCGATTCTGGGATATCAGTGACTAAGGTCTATTCTGTTGAGCTTGTTGGCTCAGGATCTAGAATACCAGCAATAAATAAGTTGTTAACTTCTCTATTTGGTAGAGAACCTAGACGAACATTGAATGCAAGTGAATGTGTTGCACGTGGATGTGCCCTCCAGTGTGCAATGCTCAGTCCAATTTTTCGAGTGAGAGAATACGAGGTTGGTAAAATGAATGAATTATACGAGGTTACTTAGTCCAGTTTTTACTGTCTCATGCTGTGTTCTTTGCTGTTTCCTTTTACTACCACACTGATTTTCCTTTCAAATGGTTATGTCTGTTCCTTTTCTTTTAAATGTTTGCCTGCCTAAGGTTATGCTATTTGCACTTGGTATGGTAGCAAACTGATAAAAGATTCAGATTTAGATTCTCCATCAACAATTTGTATGATCAAGCTGGTTGATATGATTAAAATTAGTTTCAGTGACCCTGGCATGTTGCTTTTTTTTTTTTTTCCCATGGCGGCTTTATCATTATTAGCAATAGTTTCCTTCTGTTGATATCACAATGGGGCAAAATTCTTTTGCATAGTGGACAGATATCTCTCTCCTCTCAATGATATACCATACTGAAATACAAAAACGTACAATTTGGATATTCATGTGTTTAGACACATAGTTTGAATGATGGTTCATTCTCAGAGAAAAATGAAATTGAAATATAAGTCTTTTGCAGGTACAAGATTCATTTCCATTCTCTATTGGATTCTCATCGAACGAAGGCCCAATTGGAGCAGGGTCTGACGGTATTATGTTTCCAAAAGGCCAACCAATTCCAAGTATAAAAGTCTTGACATTCCAGCGAAGTAATTTGTTTCATTTGGAAGCATTCTATGCCAATCCCAATGAACTGCCTTCTGGTGTATCTCCGAAAATAACTTCCTTCATGGTAAGTGCAATGCACTTCACACTCGCTCTCGGCATACATAGCATGTGAGATAACTTGAACAGTTGATTGCTATGAGCATCTTCTCTCATGATTTCCTTGCACATGGGAAAAGTTTATTGTTATTAGTAGGTTGATTGATGATGACATTCACTACACTTTTTCTTACTGTTCCTGTGCAACAAGGCCTCTCACCATGGTTGTAGTTTCACTATAGAACATTTCAAACCACTTTTATTCCAATGAGATGCTATCAGAACTTAAATCCCATCTTGTTGAAAATATTCCAATTCCTTAGATTAAATTGTCTCAGAATTTTTTCGAGACAGTTGGTATCTGATTCAAAGGTTTCATACAGCCAACTGGTTTGGTATTAAGGCTTGATGGTTGTGGCTCTAATCATGCTAGGTTTAATTACAAAACTAAAATGGTGTACCTAATGTTTTACAATTATGGACTTAGATTTTATATCTCCCCCAAATGTGGTTGCTTTTCTAATAGTAATTGAGCACATGGCTCATGTGCCGTGCATGATATGAATGAACTGTAGCCTCCAAGTTGAAGAAAATATTTTGTGCAGATTGGTCCGTTCCCAGAATCGTCTAGTGAAGTGGCAAGGGTTAAAGTTAGAGTCCTATTAAACCTTCATGGCATTGTCACCGTTGAGTCGGTCATGGTAAATTAGAACTCTGGTTTCATTCTGTATCCTTATTAATCTAATATTACTTTTTGAGGGAGTTCTTATTTACCAAAATCATGTTGTGGATTCAGTTGATGGATGACCATTCCGTAGATCATGTTAGAAGGGGCAATGGTCTTCCGGAAATGGACAAAATGGACGTTGACTCTTTAGGTTCTTCAACAAAACGTGCACATGGTGATGAGGATGACGTTACAGTGAATACCAGATCATCAGAGGATTCAGTGAGTTGCTTGTAAACTGTATAATTGTGCACTTGTATAGATATTATAGCACCAGTTTGCATGCTTCTCAAAGAGATCATAAAATTCCAGTTTATGATGGTTTTCATCTCAAATTAGACTAAGAAGAGTATCTGCTGACTTTGATGCTCTCTAGTCTTAGGAAACCAAATTCATGCTCTAATAAGTTTTTACGACGACACCTTACTGCACCTGATAATTGATTTAACTCTGATACAAACTCCACATGGGCAATTAGGTTTCAAGTTATTTGCATCTCTCCCCTCTACCTTATATTGAAATTAATTAAAAATATAAGGCAATGTTTGGTCCCTGTAATGAAAAATAATTGCAATTGCATTGCATGTTTCTCATAGTAACATTACAATGAAATTCTTAGAATGTAATTACAATCACGTTGCATTATGGCTTACCATACATTTCTCACGTGTGTTTGGGTATCAAACTCCTGACTATTGGTTAAAAAGAGGCTCTTTGACATTAATGAAGAGCCATTCAAGCTCGCTCAAGTTTTGTTGTAAGCCCTTGAGTGGGGTTTAATAGCTATTTTACCTTTGCACTGGTTTTAGTGGTTCTAGTGCTCTTTAGTTTTTGTGTTACTACCTGTAGACTAGCTTGGAAGCATACCAAATTCAGTTGGGCTCCTTTACTATTTTCAGGCTAATGGCATTGGTGATAAAGTGAGTCGGAGGCTTGAGATACCAGTTAGCGAGAAAGTATTTGGTGGAATGACTGAGACTGAGCTTTCAGGAGCTAAGGAGAAGGAATTTCAGTTGGCTCAACAGGACAAAATTGTGGAACAAGCCAAAGACCGAAAGAATGCCTTGGAGTCCTATGTTTATGAGACACGTAACAAGGTAGAACTCTAACTTTACTGATTGTATCTTCCCGATATACTGGAGTATGGTTTTGTTTTTATAACTTGCCTGTTAAATTGCTTACTAATGGTTTCATTTTTGTGTTTTGCGCCTTTTTGGAAACCACTGTACTTCTTATCAATGTGTTCTAAACTACAATTTTGGTTTTGTGCTGCAAAATATATTACTCATCCTATAAAATAGATCTTTATGGCTTCATGTTGCCATCAAGTGGCATATATTTCTTGCTAAGTGTCAATCCATTGATCTCTAAATTTCATTTTCTGTAGAACATATTTACGGACTTGAGAATCAAGTTGCTCAGTTGTTAGACTGTGAATATTTATAAATGAGTTGGCTTCTGAGTAAAAGCAATACTAAACTATATACTAAGTGCTAGGTTTTAATAATTCAACCAACCTCCTAGAAGAGGTTTCTAATTCAATGTTACTTGTTTTCCTTGATATTCTGCTATGGGTAAATAATTACATGTTACATGAATAGCTTTTCAACACATACCGGAGCTTTGCTAGTGATCGAGAGAGAGAGGGGATTTCTAGGAACCTACAAGAGACCGAAGAGTGGCTTTATGAAGATGGTGATGATGAAACTGAGAATGCCTATACCGATAAATTGCAGGATCTTAAGAAGGTAATTTCTGTCTAAATCTAGAAGCTCAGAATTCCAATTATTTTTCATCCTTGCATAACCATTAATTTTCATTTGTGCTCGATAGCTGGTGGACCCCATTGAGAATCGGTATAAAGATGAAGAAGCAAGAGCACAAGCGAAAAGAGATTTGTTAAATTGCATTGTGGAGTATCGTATGTCAGTTAAATCTCTACCGGCTGAGGATAGGGAATTGGTAAGATTTTGAAATAATATTAGCTACAATAATGATTTAGAAATTATTTATCAAATGATTTTAAAATTTCCCTTTAAAATTTTATTTTGTAGAAAGTATTTCAAATAGTTTCCAATGGATTAATATTTGACCATAGCTGATTTTTGAATCAAAGTATTATGTAGTTGACCCAACTACGTCAGGACTAAGTTGTAGTATTAGCTACAATTATGCTGTTCTCAGTTACTTATATAACAGAACTATGACCGTTTGCAGATTATTAATGAGTGTAATAAAGCGGAACAGTGGTTGAGAGAGAGAACTCAAGAACAAGATTCCTTACCAAAGAACACCAACCCAGTTTTATGGTCAAAGGACATAAAGAGTAGGACAGAGGATTTGAACTTGTAATATTCTTCTATCCTAATTTTGTTTTCCTATTTTAGTTTTATTTCTTGAATATTTTGATTATGATATATGAGTGATGAATCCCAGTCTTTGTGATTATTTTGATTATTGCCACCAGACATGTTCTGTGACAATACAGATTTCTTTTGATTGCATTTACTTTGAATTTTGACCATATGATCAATGGTCCGCTCAGAGTGTAATGGCATTTGGTGTCATGGATTCAGGTTATGCAAGCGTATATTTGAAAAGAAGGCTTCCCCAGTAAATTCTGAAGACAAGAAAGGCACAGACCATGAATAGCATTGAGGCATTTTGGAAAAGCTTTGATTTACGATTGTAACTTAGTGCAGTCTACACAACTTAATCATACAATATTTTCTTATATAATACATATTAAATTGAAAGCAAAATACGAAAAACCTGTAGTATCACGGGGTTCTGTTTTCTGTTTTCATTTTTTTTTTTTTCAGTACCCTGATAATGTCATTACATAGGGAGAGGGGGGATCAGGGGGTCTGTTGTTCGAGTTTGGGATTGGGAGACCCTTCATGAAAAAAAAGGGTTGGCCTGAAGGCATCTGATAATGTTTCAACGATTTCTTTCATAATGTATAAAGGACGGATCTGAATTTTGCTTCACTTTCAATTTTTCTTATAAATGTAATCATACTCTTTGTTTGATTGATTTCCAATGCAAATTGCTGGGAATTATATATCTGACAGGCATCTTTAATTCAACGGAGGTATTAATCCATGGGTGATATGAACTTTTCAAAATTTTGTAAATTTTATTTGCAAATTCAGTTTTTTTTAATGTAAAAGTCTGAATTTGCAAATGAAATTCATAAAATTGTTAGATTATTTTTAAACCCATTTGTGAGACTTATTCGTATAAAAGGAATCTTAAATTGGGTATTCTGCTATTCTTATTTGAGCTTCAACGATGGGTCACTCAAAGTTGCAAGTACATGCACTAAAACCCAGATGAGCACAAAGGTATAAATTGGCTGCACAAAGAAATGCATAGCCTGCAAATGAGCTGAGCTACTCTAAGCTTGACCAAAGGATTTCCATTGTTCGATAAGCAGTTGGGAATGGCTCTTTAGAAGATACTCGAGACGCAAGGGACCATTGAGCTACCTACCATGGTCCATTTGTCAAAATGATCACGAAATTCCCAACACACTGAATACTTATTTCATTGAACAAGTCTAGTCTGAATTGAAGACAATATGAAGTATACAGAACTGAAATCTACATCTATAATAAAAGAAATGGCCCTGTAAAAAAATAATAAGCATATATGCATTGGCTTGTATCTTGGCGGACTCTCACTTCTTCAGCCTTTCTTCTTTTTGGCATTAGTTTTCTTTTTGGACTTTCTAAACCCTCCACTATCCTGTAATCGACCAAAAATATTAGAGGAAAAAATGCCATATGATCTAATATCAAAATGGTAGATTTATTTTGAGACAAATGAGATTTCACCTTTCTGTAATGTCTGTAGGCAATTTGACCTGTCAACTCTTGCCCATTTCTCGAGACATAAACCTATATATAGAATGCCACAAATCGTCATCAGTAGGAAATTGGTAAACACAACTTGAGTATTCTGGAAACAAACTGAAAGATGACTGACTTTTGTGTTGACATAAAGAATGCATGAACGTAATTCCATAATTGTCCATGAAGATTAAAATCTAATTTGCAGTTATCACTAGGTTAGTATTGCGTTTAACACCTAACCGTGACTGACTTTACAAAATTTAGCTCAGTGCAAATTTCTCAGTTGCACACTAATAAGTAGAAATAAAATAACAGTTTTCTTGGAAGTTCATTTCTATCCCTCTTACATTCAAATTGTTCCTAACTCAATAATGGATTTATAAGATTCCTAGTTTAATTTAAGATGTGAAGGTCAATGGTATTGGTCCTCAGAATCCATCTATAGGAAATCCAGTCCATAGAACCCCTACTACAGGTTGCAATATCAAAAGTAAAAAAGTTAATCAATTTCAATATTGGATAAATCCCTGAAAATTTTAACTGCTTCAATATGCAGCAACTCAGCATACCTTTTTCCCCTCAGGAGATGTAAACCACCGGCCAGCAGCTTGACCAGCTGCATGAACACGTCTTTTTCCAGCATTCTTGGGGACAGTACCACTACTTCTAGGGTCTACCCAGTCTTGAGAAGTACGGTTGACTTCTGTGGCAATTGATTTCTTGGACTTATTTCTTCCCCTCGTAGTTGAGCCTTTTCCTTTGTTATTCACCCGAGATGGTCCCTTCTTGCTAGCTTCTCCTTTTGATTGACTCCTGAAATTACAATAAGAACATTATAACACAACCGACACTTCAAATACAGATGAAATGGAACCATTTCAGTAGAAGGAATGTAAAGCAAGTTACATGTAATTAATAGCAGATGCAGCAGGCTGCTGATTTTCTTTTTTACTAATGCCCAGAGCAGAAAAGTAGGGTAAACGAGTGCTAACTAGTTTCTGAATCCTTGGGTCATCGTGATAGAAATAAAAGTGAGCTGGAGGAAGAGAATCACCAGCCACATTCAACTGCTCCTCAAACGCTGGGGTGCTATTTGTGCCTTGATGACAGCCCACACTGTTACCTCTATACAGGTCATTCCTTAATGTCTGAGATGCATTCTTATTTCGAAGAGACTGGAAATATTCTCCACAAACTTCATCAAGGACAGGGGTCGGAATGTTAAAACTCTTTATTGGACTGAAATCTTTCCACAAATCTTCATTGTGATGCTTCTCTAATGAGGGGTTTATCATTTGTTCACTTGGTGGAGGCTTCTGATCCTTGAAGGATGAATCAGTTATTGGTGTATCTTTGCTTATATCTTTATTCACAGGAACCTCTTCAGTATCAGAATCAGAATCAATTAATTGAAACCTTCGAAGAGGACTAATGATTAACTTTGGAAATATCAACCCATTCTGGCTTGTCCCTGAAGGGCAAGAAGATGGAGCAGCTGATAACTGTTCTATTTTCCTTTTCTTCAACTGGGTTGACGGTTGAGCTGTTAAAACCCCAGAACCATGCAGTGGAACCTTTGAGCTAATATGCACAGAATTGTGCTGTGTTGATGGACGTGCATCTGCTATTGAGATAACAACTTGATCATAAAGTATCATAATCTTAAACACCAACTCTTTTGATTATTTTATAAATATAAACAAGAAGTTGGTAAATATTTGATTAAATGACAAAAAAAACTAAAAGAAGCATACTATTGTGACAAAGGACAAGCAAACAAAAAGGCATATACGATTGTCAATCAGTGACAGTGACAAAGGCTATTAAGAACATACAAGAGTTATGCAAGTTCATCTGAGCAGGCATTTAAAATACAAAAAATCCTATCTACCAAATTACATTACAAGTAATGAACCAATCTATCAACTTTAGTGCAGATTGCAATGAATACCAATGTATCAACACAAGTCCACATTTGCAATGAATTGTAATTAACCGGAGATGCTCAGTAGAATATCTAATGTAAATGGGGAAAAAAAATTCTCAGAAGAATTTGTAAAGGCTTGAAGGATTACTAGCCACTACCGTCAACAGTCAAAATCTGACAAAAGAACTGATTGCATGTAGCAAAATTTCAACTTAAATTGACTTTACAAGAAACTACTCTCAAGCAAAGTTTTTGCTTAAATCAGGGGCAAGATCTTGTTGTTGTAACTATCGGAAATGTTAAAGGTACTGTAAATTATGTTTGCAACTATATAAAGGTGGTTCTACTTTGCTAGCGTATTCAGATGCTGAATGGGCGGGGTGTCATGATACTCGCCGGTAAACAACTGGCTACTTTATATTCTCTGTCAGAAATTTAATTTCTTGGTCTGCGAAAAAGCAAGCAACTGTTTCGCGATCAAGAGCAGAGGCAGAGTATAGGGCAGTTGCAAGTCCTGTGCCTGGTTAACATGGATTCAGAAGTTATTGAAGGAGTTGTTTGTGCCGATAAAAGAAGCACCAGCAGTACTTTGTGATAATTTTAGTGCCAACTTTATTTTTTTTAATCTAAATATTAGTGCCACTTAGAGGGCTGCCAATGCAATTCAACATGCACAAACTAAGCACATTGAATTAGACATACACTTTGTGCGTGAGAAGGTTGTTTCTGGAAAGCTTGCTGTTCATCATGTTTCCAGCAGAGATCAAACAGCAGATGCTTTCACAGGTCTCTCTGGTTTGCATTTTCGGTTACTAAGAAGCAATCTCTGTGTTCTGCCACACATCGATTGAGGGGGGATATTGTCTGTATTTGAATCATAGAATATTGACTGTAGTTATCTCTAAACCTTATCTCTTTGTACAATAAATAGCTTTACAGATTAATGAGAAACTCACTGACAATATTTTCATAACCATTTTACAGTAATTCATTATTGATATTTTGTCAAAGCAAGGAGAGTTAGCTCTTTTAGCCTAACAAGTTATTGCATGAATTCTCAAATAGACAAATCTTAAGAAACAATTGCCTGAGCTAAGGGAAAAGCACTGGGAAGTTACTGTGTACTTAAATCCCTAAAATTTTAGGGTCCCCCCCAATATTTACCACTCAACATCATTAGCATCATTAGCAAGAACTTTATTCATATTCCTAACACTTCGTGTAAACAATTCCAAACCTCAAATCACCAAATCGCAAACCTACGCTAATCCTCTGTTTAAAGGTACAAAACTGGGCATTGATTTAATGACAACCATTAAATAGCAATTAAAAAAACTAAAATTGATTAATAAGTTATTATTACCTCTAATAACATCTTCCTGAGAAGAGAATTCTTCAATATCATCATCACAATTATCACCCAAACTCGTTTCTTCTTGTTTCCTTTTCACTATTGCAGGTCCTCGTCTCAGGCGCTTGAATAGACGGGGAGAATGGGACCGAGATTCAGGATCCGAATCCATAACCTCCTGAAGATCAGAATCATTGAGAACTCCAGATTCGAAATCATCTTGTTCATTATCTGGAGCTGGAGTGGAAGCGGAAAGTTGATGCTGTGGGGAGGGTATTTGGGGTTCAGGTTCGGGTTCGAGGTCCAATCCGAGAGAAAAGGACGGAGGTTCGAGGTCCAATCCGAGAGAAAAGGACGGAGGTTTGAGGTCCAACCCGAGGGAGAAAGATGGAGGTTCAAGGCCGGACATTTTGGACACAGGTGAGAGAGTGGAAATGAAGAAATGTTAATGGCGGAGGAGGATGAAGAAGTGAAATGAGCAAATTTTGGCGCGCTAATCAAAGTTTTCTTTTAGATTTTATTTCATTTTATCTTTTGAAAAATTAACCAATTTTTTTCCCTCTTTGAAGCGACTGTTTATTAGTTGGAGTGGCCACATACTCGATATCCCTTTAAAAAAAAAAAATACTAAAAAGAGCCTCAAACTAAAATATAATTGAAAAATCAATAAACTAAAAGGAAAAATGAGTAGGGTTGTCAAAAGTTGACCCGAACTGCTAACTCGACATGAACTTAACCTGAAAATAGTGAGTTAGGGTTGAGATTTTTTGACCTGTTTAAATAAATGAGTCGACACGAACCCGATTTGAAATTAAATGGGTTAAGTTCAGGTTGAAAATTCCAACCTGAAACCCGACATGTTTAACCCGTTTAATAAAACTACGTCGTTTTACATTAGGTTTAGTTAGGTTTATTCACTTTCATCTCAACCACTCCATCTCATTTTTCAAATTTCAACTCCCTTCTTCATCTTCAGTCGCGCCTCCTCCTGCATCAACCAGTTGCCTCTATCCCAGCCAGCTCCACCACTCGTTGTCGTTGATCTAAGCTCCCCACCGGCAAGAACAACCCAGCCACGAACCGCCGCTCCAACCACGCCGATCTAAGCTCCACCACTAGTCGATCTAAGCTCACCACCGGTCGGAACAACCCAGCCACGAACCACCTCCTCTTCCCTTCCTCCATTGCCTTCATCATCTTCTTCTTCTTTTATTCGATGGACTGGAAATTGAGAGTGAGAGAGAGGAATCGTGACCGAAGTGGGGAGAGAGGGGTTAGCTGCCGATGTGATTTTCCGGTGGTCGGTTGGCTAATGTAAGAGCTGATCTGGAATCCTTTCATCACTAGCTTTTCGATGGTGGTGGAGTCATCACCGATCTGTGGCCGGAACGAAATTTGTATACAAATTTCTGATGAGTTTTCCAATGAGCTACAGTGGTCGGACAAAAGAAAAAACCAATACATAGCAAAAAAAATAATAAAAAAAAGAATATTCAACACCAATGCAACAAATATTCAATAAATTTCAAACAAAAACAAAGAAAAAAGGAAAATCAAACATGGAAAAGTGTCAGCAACAATAATACAACAACTATCCAAAATATTTTTATAAAAAAAATGAAAATAAAAATAATTAAAAAACAGAAAAATATTCAACAATAAAATCTTTTCACCAAATAAAATAAAAATAAAATATAGTTAAAAAATAAAAAAATATTCAACAACAGTATAACAGTTGTCCAACATATTTTTTTAAAAAAAATAAAAACAAAAACTAGTAGAAAAACACAATGTTTAACAATAGAACAACAAAATGTGCAATATGTATTTACATAATATATTTGACAACAATACAACATAAATCCTATAATATTGGTCAATAACCCTAACAAAATTATAAACAAAACAGATACAAAACATATACAAAACTAGTACAAAAAACTCACAATCTATACAACCACCAACAATTAAAGTAAACATAAATTCTATAATATTAATCAAATATTGTTCAAAATAGAATAAAGCGAATACATAAAAGGTACAAAATAGTTACAAAACATATTCAAAACTAGTACAAAAATGGGTTCAAAAATAAAAATAAATTACAAAATAAGCCAACTGCTTGTAAGCATCGTATTTGCCAGCTTAGCCAAATATGTCATAATTTATTCTGAAATACCTTGTATGTAAGTTTTGACTTATACTATCTCCGTTTTCATGATATGTTTACATTTCCGTTTTTGGGTGTTTTTTTGAGTTGTTTACATTTTTATTTATAGTAAGTTTTGTAATTGTTTATTATTTTTTTATTGGTATTAGTGACAAAGTAAGTTTTTTAAAGGGTTAGTAATTGTTTATTATTATTTCTGTATTGATATTGATGAAAAGTGGGTTTGTATTGATATCGGTGAAATAGTGAATGTAAAGAAATGAAAAAAACAGAGATAGTATACAATAAGTAAATAAGCATTAGTTTTAAAAACAACCCTAGCTTGATGAGTTTTGGAAACATTTTTTAATGACAGCATTCTTCTTTTTCTTTTAATGACGACATTTTAAAAAGGAATACTTGAGTAGATTTTTTTAACGCGACTAGTTTTTTTTATTAAAAAAAAAAAGATAGAAAAAGAAATGCATCCATACAAAAAAAAAAAAAGCCAAAATGAGCATATGAATTTCATCAATCACCAAATGCAAACAAATTATAATTAAACCACCTTGTAATCAAAATGGTGGAAGACCACATAATCAATCAACCATATGAATACATTTATATCTTCAACCCTATCCTTACCATGTTCAAGCAAACTACGACCCATCAATCATTAGATTTTTTTTTTTTTAACATAGATCAATCATTACATTAGCCAACAAGAGAAATGTAATCAAACTAACAAAAAAAAAAAGGTTGTGAATTTTCTTAATTATGGACTAAATCGTTCGCGGTGAGATCAAAGCGATAAAGCCATTAAGGGCAAAAGCATAACTACAATTAGTATAAACTCCTCCAATCTATTTCATTATTCAACCTATCAAGAAAACATAATCATCTGTATACATGTAAAAGTGATATCATAACTGACAAATAATAAGGATTGTAGAAGAACTAATAAAAATTTGTAAAAGCCCAAAATCAGTTGTATTCAAATCACTTTCATCTAAAAATTCAAACAAAAAACCGCTAAATTAAGTAGTTTTCAAAGCTGTCGACTAAAAAGCTTAAAATGTGAAACTCTATAATTTGAAATTGAAGAAACAATTAATCATCGTCCTCTTATCATCATTAGTGATCTGCAATGCGCTCTAGAAAAAGGAGTGAAATCATGAAAGATTAGAGAGAAATCGTGAAAAAGGGACCTAAATTAAAAACAAACTAAAACGATGCAACGAAAATCGCAGGATCTCATCTGAAAGTGAAGCAGGGTCTATGTCCTCAAAATCGACTGCCGGCTTTAGAGATGAAAATTGACTTGAAGGATGAAACCATTTGGTACTGATCAGAGCTCCACCATGGCCACAATGTTCTGTTTAAACATTCTGTCAATCAAAAAAGAAGATCAATATTTTGAGTAGAAGTTGCCAGTGTAGATCGGAAATCAATGCCCATGGAAGAAAAGTGAGAAACCGATAGTGATTTTATAGAGGAATGTAAAAAAAATGTGGAGAAAAAAGATAAAAAAGGGAAAAGCGGGATGTTACACATGGAAAGTTAAAAGAGTAGTAAACTTAAAATAAAATAAAAATTTAATAAGTCTCTCTTTTCCATTTAAATCAAAGATAAAAAATAAAATTGCACCTTATTTATATCCTAAGTAAAGTTCCAACTATACAGGGAAAGTTGAGATCTTTTAATGGGTTGGTCTTGGGCTTGGAAGAGCGATCGTGACTCACCCAACAATAGGTCTCACAATGCACCAATCTTTGCTTTCATCTTGATTAGGGGTGCACCGAACCGAATCGAACCAAACCGAATCTAACGAACCGATCGAAAATCGAATTTATTTTGAAAAATCGAAAACCGAATTTAGACAAGGAGCACCGAACCAAATTATTCGGTTCGACTCGGTTTCGGTGCGGTGAAAACCGAATTTAGACAATGCTTAAACAATTCTGGCGATCTAAATTCACAAAGTTGCCTGAGTTCAATTCAACATACTCAGATTTGAAATCACAGCTACAAACCCTCATTAGCAAAAAATGCAGAGATTAACAACATTAACTTAACTTTCAGCAAAATCTCAAGATAATCACACAACAAACAACAACAAAAACAATTATCAAATCATAAATACAATAGAAAATATAAATCCCTAATTTTTAATTACAAACTCTGAACCCTAAAATTTCAATTAATAACCCAAAAGATAGAGAAGAACACTGATGTTGCAGATGACGATTCCGGCGAGGCTCGGTCTTTAATCAAACTAACAAAGCTGGTGACCGGATTTGAACAAAACAAAAAAAAAAAAAACAAGCCACAACAGTACAAAATTTCTATTATTTTTACAAATCAAAAAGAAAAAGAAAAAGAAAAAGAAACTAGAAGAAACGGGATCTAAACTTCCATCCTCTCCTTTTCTCTTCGCTTTTGATTTGAAAGTCCGGCAGCTTGTTCTTCGTTCGTAGAAAGAAATTGGAAGAAGGAAATAGGCGAGTGACGTAGAAGAAGAAAGGAGAGAAGAATAGAAGGGGAAGAACACATACCTTGGTAGAGGCAATCGTAGAGGAATTAGTCGATTAGAGACGGCGACCGACGAGAAGATGACTGAGTTGTTGCTGTGAGTGGAGCGGTGGCGAGAGAGGATGGGAAATGAAGAAGAAGAAGAGGCGTAGAAATGATAAGAGGCGCAGAAATGATAAGTTAAATAGGGTTTTATTATATAATATAATATAATATAAATATATAAATTCGGTTCGGTTTGAAAACTTGTAAAACCGAATATCGAACCGAAATAATCGGTTTTCTTATCTCATGCACTGATAACCGAACAAAAAATTCGGTTAACCGAATTTTTGGTTCGGTCCGGTTCGAAAACCGAATTTCAATTCTCATGAGCACCCCTAATCTTGATGTGACAGAACACATCTTCTTTTTTATCTTTTTTTTTTCCTGTGATAATATTAAAAATGTAATATTTTTTAGTCTAAAAATAATTTTTAATCTAATTATATTTTTAGTACTAAAAAATGTCATATTTTAATTTTTAACTCCTAAAATAGTCATATTTATTTTGTTTATAAATTGTATACAATCTATTTATACTTTATTTATAATTAATAAAAGGGCTATTTTGAGATTTATTTTTAAAAATATAATTTTTAAAATATATATGCTTATGACATTAACCGCATGAAAGGGATAAAAAAAACATAATTTGGTCACTTTCAACCTTTGAATAAGGACCAAAAGTGTAATTTTTACTTAAATATTCATTTCCAATTTTGGCACTAAAATAAGCAAATGAATATATTAAATCGAAGCTCTTCTTGTAAGCAGTCAAAATATAGATTTAATTTGAATGGTCAGTTCTTGGTTTAGCCATAAAATTAAAAACAACGTTCGAATGTTCTTTATTCTTAATCATAAAATGCAATAGCGCACCCTCTAAAAATCATAACTAAATTTAAAGATTTAAAATTTATGTGGTGAAAATTCAATATGCAATAACACGTGGATATGGTAGTCTATGTGGTGGTAATGTTGTCTTGTCAAATTAATAACGTAAATATCATGTCACTATTCCAATGAAACCTTATTCGGATGCGACTGAATGTACTTTATTGAAATACGAATTGAAGTTTAGGTATTTTATTGAAACAAATTAAAGAATGGGTACTATAATGAAATAAACCTTAAAATTTGGGTATTGTTGATAAAATATACTCCCCAATTTTAAATATTGCACTAAATTGAAATAACTTTTCTTTTACAATATGCATGGCGGCTTAACGAAGAATATTCATATACTATGATATGCATTACATTGAACATGAATTTTATTACTTTTCTTTTTCTTCCTATTTGGAAGTCAATAAAAGTATTTTCTTATATATACTAATATTATCAAAGAATGTTAAAGCCACCACAAACCCAAAGAATAAATATAATAAAAAAAAAAGAAAAAAGAAAGAGTTTGACAAAGAAAATGAAAAACAATATGATATACATTGAGGCAATCTTATCTTATTACTAGTATTAGATAAGGAAGAGTGAGTAGTAGCAAGTTGAAAGTACAGTCAAAGTATGAGTTCCCTTAATTTGACAAGAAAATTAAGACTGCATTGCATGAGTTGAGTTGATGCAAATTGTGGCCTATTTTTTAAGACTAGCAAGCAATTAGATAGACCATAATATATTTGCACATGTGTTTTAGTGTTTGCTTTTTCAAGTTTACCAATGCATGCTTCACTATTTTAACTAATTTTTTCTTTCTTTTCTCCTCATCTTTGTATGTGTTTCCCACTGCTTTCTCGGGGACATATATGTTGAAAATAACTCTTTTATTTTTTTATTACTTTATTTATTTATTTTTTATATAAAGAAGGCCACTAACGGATTTGATGAGTTGCATTCGAGGAATAAATGCACTAAATAGATGTTGACAGTGTATGGCTGGCAAAAATTGAATTCGATTGTGACAAATAGAATGACCAACATACCAAATGTTTAAAGGAAGAAGGGGTTATCAATTAATTGAACTAAATTATTTCAAAAAAATAATTTAACTATTGAGAATTAGTCGTCATATGATGTCAAAAATATTTTTTAACGAAAAAAGGCGAATGTTTATTATGAATTGGCAAAGCAATGTGAAAAAAACTCCATAAATCATCTAAATCAATCACATTCGGCAGACCATCAATTATTTATTGTTGAGGAATTTTCTCTCCCGTCAATTTGTATTAATAATGGCTTAATTGGCTGCTGTTTCCACTACTGCTATTGTTTTTTTCTTTTACGTCAGCAGATTGATTTTCCATCGTCATATATTGTTTAACACAATTACATATTTCAATAATTCAGAATAACCAGCTACAGATCAGTATATATTTCTTTTGTAGACACTTATAAAAAGTTTAACAAAGAAAGAAGATGAAGGATCTTATATGGTCTGGTTGGTTGACATATAACAAATTACAAAAGTTTTTCATTAGTTCCATTGTTACGTTTTCAGATTCTTTTTACATTAAACAATGTTGCAATTCGGTTATAATTTACAATTGTTTTCACACTGTAATAATTCGGTTATTTAATGTCGTTGTTAATATAAATAACTGTATTGTCTTAAATTCAACTCACTAATAATTTTCTAACTCTGGTAATAATAGGCTTTCGTGTCGTATACTAGTATTTGGGTAAAGATGAACATTAACAATTTATTTTCTTCTGCAACTTTCCCACCTCTATCATCTGTCACATCATCATTCACTATATTATAGTATAAAGGCCGTAGTATTACAAGTGCAGACTTGACCCTTTGATGAGAACACCATTTTAGAAACAACCAAGTCGGCACCTTAATTCTATGTTATCTACATTAATGCTTAATTATTAATTAATTAACGTACCCGGTCCTTAATTTTGACTTTGTTTTGTGCTTAATTAACTTATTGTTGAATTAGTATTACTACCTCCGTTTTTATGATATGTTTATATTTCTATTTTTGGGTGTTTTTTTGAATTGTTTAAATTTCTATTTATAGTAAGTTTTGTAATTGTTTATTATTATTATTTTATTGGTATTGATGAAAAAGTAAATTTTTAAAAGGGTTAGTAATTGTTTATTATTATTTTTATATTGATATTGGTGAAAAGTAGATTTGTATTGATATTAGTGAAATAGTAAATGTAAATATATGAGAAAATAAAAGGTAATATTATACATACAGTTTATTAAAAAAACAATAAAAAGACATATGAGCCACTTATCAAAATGTGTGATATATTGGTTATCTAACCTATTATGAAAATTTTAGGATATGATTTCGAGGTTGAATCATGTCAACACCTATTTATTTGGTGTGTATATATATATATATATTAACCAAAAGTTCAACGAATTTATTCAAACCAATACCGCATAAAGATTTATAAGGAGAGCAACTTGATTGTTAGATTTCATCAACTGCCACATAACATGATTTTATGTGCTATAAACTAATTAGTACTATCTCTATTTTTTTCATTTGTTTATATTTTTTTTATATATTTTTTAATTTTTTACATTTTTTAATAGTAACTTTTACAAAAGTTTATAAAGAGTAAATAATTTATTATTATTATTTTTTCTTTAATTTTAATGAAATACTTATTTTCTTGGTATTAGTGAAAAATACATATAAAAAAATGGAAAAAACGGAAGTAGTATTAAGCAAATATTAGAATTTAAATCTAACCAAATACAAATGTTTTCTTTAAAAAAAAAAAAAAAAGCGGCTCTAAGACAATATATATAACAACTTAATTTATTTTTTTTCAAAGTAGAAGAATGAATATTCCTTTTTTTTAACAGGTAGAAGAATGAATATTCGACTTGAGCTTTACAAGCAAGAAACATGGTTTTCTTTGGATGCAGTATACACAATGAGCAAAACCAATAGATCATTAATTCCTATTCGTAATAGACAAAAGAAAACCGTTGGTAAAAAGTCAAAACTACCTATTTAGGATTCTAAGAAAGCAAATTGAATCACAACCGTTTATTACTCAGGAATACTCTGAAGACTAGGCGTCCATGACAGTTTACGCATACCATCACTGCTAACATTCTCCATAAAC
>CATIWJ010094845.1:0-28450 GCA_949640765.1 Croton laevigatus | reverse complement strand
CATGAGTAGATTCAAGTTTGGTGCTGATAGTTTGATAGGTTGGGTTATGTAGATTAAAGTATATTTAGGTTAGTTATAAAATACAGTTGTTGTATTTTATAACTAACCTAAATATACTTTAATCTACATAACCCAACCTATCAAATTATCAGCACCAAACTTGAATCTACTCATGCTGTCAGAAACGTAAAGAATAAAAAAAAACGGAGGTAGTATAGAATTACTCTCACATTGTTCTACATTGCTTCTCTAGAAAACTCAAAACATTGTTTGGATGTAAATTTTTTTTGTCCCAAAAATCTCTATAAAATTGGAAAAATGTCGTGCTAAAAGAAAAGAGGGAGTCAAGATGAAATTAAAGGTGCCAACAGTATCGGCACTTGAAACTTGTAGACACTATTGGAAAAATCACGCCAAAACTCTCCTAATTCCAGCAACTATAACTGTATAGCAAATGGGTAAACGATTGACGCCATTAAAATTGTCGGTGCAAGATGGCAACCCACGGTGAACGGTTGCTGCCCAGAAAAAATGGCGTCAACATGGTGTGTATTCTGTGGGTCAATGGGAATGCCTCTTTCATAATTATTTTACTTTGATTTTAGTTGTTTTACTTGATTTCCAATTTCGTAAAAGAAAAAGTAGATTAGTTATTTTAACAAAATGAAATGATAACTTGTTCCTTTATAAAACTGAATTTTCATTTTCACTTAAAAAAAAAGAACGTATTAGCTGTATTTTGTAAAAGTGATTGTGACCAAACTTTTTAATACTGGTGCAAAACATATAAACCTTGCATATGCACTATTCAGTTGCATATGATTATTTGTGCACCTTTTTTTTTCCTTTATCAAAATCATTATAAGTTAGCACTATATCTTCATATTTTGCATCCAAACTATCTATAACTGTGACCTATCTATTCTCTGTTAGAAATCACACGTTTTCTTTATCTAATCTGCCATTTTCTGTACCAATTTGACATGCACTTTAAAATAATTATTTTTTTCCAACTCAACCCACTAAATGACAAATAGTAAAATTAAAATAATCTTTTTTTTTTCAATCCAATCTATTAAATAATAAAAGGTAAAATAGTCTTAATCTTACAAAAATAGCAAAAGTTTCTATTATTTATGAATATTAGTTTTGTTCTAAAATCTCAATTAAATAAGAAGAGAGGTTTTATTATTATTATTATTATTATTATTATTTAATTTTCAAAAAAAAATTTAAAAAAAATGGAAAAATCGAAACGGAAGCATCCAAAATCCTCTCACTGCCTTTGTCACCTCTCCTCCTTCATCTTTAACTACTTTTTAACCAAACCACCTCTAATTTTTTTTTTTTTTTAACATAGCCATTACACACTCCACTTACACATTCAAAAGACGGGAGATATTTTCTGTACTAAAAAAACGTGGAATCTAAATCTTCAACTTTGTTCCCTTTGTCATTCACCTCTTAGAGAGCAAAGTATCTTTTCACAACCTTTTAAACGAGAAAACTGTTTGCTCATATAAATTTTGGCAATGTTTGTTGGTTCATAGCTATTTCGCTGTGTCGTTTTATGGATTTTTTTTTTTGGTAAATGGACTTTTTCTCGGCTGATTTTGCATTTTAAGTAAATTCAATTTTTCAATTATATAATAATAATAATAATTGATGCTTTTCCAATTTATTACCTACTAGTCTCAGTAATTCAATAACCACACACTGAGAGTAAGATTTGCACATTCAAATGTTATAAACGTGATTGAGCTATCTATATATCTAACCATTTCCTTTTGTTTTGTGTTGTAAAAGTATACATGAATCACATCACCTCTAAACATGAGTAAGGCTACAAGTCTTGGTTCGAGACTAGTTTGATATTCTTTTTTTTTACTCACCAGATTGTCCATATCAAGTTTTGACATAAAAAGTAACAGATATCAGTTTGTGAAATTTGATTATGTTTTATAAATTATATATTACTATAAATTTAAACCATGGCAAGGCCAAAGGACTCGAAGAAAGACTTTTAGTGTTATTTTATTTTTATTTTTTTAAAACAGTCGCATGGATTGTCCGTACGAAGTCCCGAGATCAAATGCAGTGAGTCACAGTTTTTGAATTTTTGCTCTGTATTATAAATAAGACAAACAAACTATATAGTTGAATTTGCAGTCGTGTTTAAAATATAATACAGAGCCAAAATCTAAAATTGTGATATACTGTTTTTGATTTCGAGATTCTATATAAACGATTCACTGAATTATTTTTAAAAAAAAATAAAAATTGAAAAAAGAAAAGAAAAGAAAAATTTGGTGAGAAATCTTGAAGAAGAGAGACTTCTAGCTGTGCTCATTTAAACCATATTCAAATTTCCCAAACTGTGATTTATGGTTTTTATCTAAAAATTAGGACAAAAATTAGATAATTTAAAAAAGTAGAAATAGAAAAGGTCTGTATCTGAGACTCTGTAAAGATTGTGCTACCAAATTCTAAACAAATAAATGGCCAAAAACACAATCTAAAGCTGAATATGGTTTAATTTGAGATGTAGGCGTCTTTTGTTTGAAAACATCAAAACACGAAACCCAGGGAGCGGGTTTGGTCCACTTCTAACCGAAACAAGACAATGAAGTCTAACCCAACCACTTTCCAGGAAGTTTCGCGGCTTCCTCTTATTTAACCGTTTCAAAATCTAAACATGCAGTAGCCATTCCTTTCCAAATTCCTTCCATTATCACGTGATTCAACAGATTTACAATAATTTTTTTTCTCAGTATAAAACCCACCATCAGCTAGCTACTCTTCAATTGCAAATTATAATAAGAGTGAATCCATGACTTCTCGCGCTCCAATCACTTTCCGCCACATCGTACACAGCAGTACGCCTCGCTCCTCCTCCTCCGACAGATTGCTGCAGAGTTTCCCGCCGGAGAGATACTCTGACCTCGTTCGTCGGCGAGGTGGAAAGATCTCTGTTCCTGGAAGATTGAAGTCATCGGAAACGGAGAATAAGAAGAATGGTAGCGGGCCAAAGAAGCTGACAAAGTTGTTGCTCAATGTCCATATAGAGAGGAGTTTAGGACCGGTTCAGATTATTTTGGCGCTGGAAAATACAGTTAGGGATTTGATAAAGGCGACGATTGAAGTTTACGTGAAAGAGAAAAGAAGGCCGCTTTTGAAAGAGAGTAATCCTGATTGTTATGGTCTGCATTACTCGCAGTTTAGCCTCGAAAGTAAGTTGACATTTCAAATCTCAATATTACAAATTTGTTGGGAAGGCTGAATTATATCAACTCTCATCTTATAAAAAACAGAAAGTAGTATACTATTTCTCTACTACTTTATCATATATAAATACATTGCCAGTTTACCAAGAACATACGTTATGAAAGATTTTCACCCAAATACATGAATTGAGTATATTTGTGTTACGTAATTAACTAAAACTAGAAGGTATGCATTTGTTACACCAAAGTGACACTCTTTTTTGAACAAATATAAAATTAAAAGGAACCCTCTTTATACTCAGTACTATTTATGAATAAAGTTTTTTTCCCCCCTTAATAAAAGAAATTGTTTTTATTATTTTAAAAAGTTATATAAATGGGCCTAAACTAATAAATGGGTATGGAGTCCTTGGTTAAGCCAAAACCAATCCAATTTGCATTAAACGAGTCATGATAGCCCAATAGAATGAAAGCCCAAGATGCTGTTACCTTATTTGCCTGAAATTGTGGGTGCAGGTTTGAAGGCAGATGAGAAGCTGATAAATTTGGGGTCAAGAAATTTCTTCATGTGCTTGAAGCCTTCAAACTCAATCAATTATTGCTGTTCAGGAGAACCTAAAATATCAATCAAATCTAAATTTCTTTTTATAAAGTTGATGGACATCTTGCTATAGACTACTACTGTTACCCTTTTTCTTTACATATTCTAAACCTAATATCTCAAGCCAAGGGTTACATTTTTCCTAATAGATAAAGGATGGCATAATTTGTAAATAGTAGAAGACTGTGATCTTATCTTAGCGTGAACACCCGAGAGAGATTGATTCCAGTAGCAAAGTTATTTGTGTACTTTTATAATTTTGTCTAATTATTGTTACATGGCTTAATATGAGGCTTATATCCTTTTCTATGTTGTGGTAGCATATTCAAAGTTACAGTTAATAATATACTCACTAATTTTTTTGTACATTTTAATTAGAAAGAGTATTAAAAAAATATATATTTTATAAAAAATTATTGGACGTTGTTTATTTACATTTATGTTATGTATTGTTCTAAATATAAAGCAAAATAGGAAAATGTCCATAAAATTTAAGGTGTTTGTCAAACCATAAACTGATGATTAAGTCTGTTTACAGTTTATTTATTAATTGAATTTTCAAATCCTAATAAATTTGGTGTATTTTTCAAATGAATAATATCATATATTACTAATATTAAATATTTTTTTAATTTTACTTTTTATAATTTGAATAAAAATGTAAATATATTTATTGGCCAACATCCATATCCCCTGAGCTAATGCATTGTCCTTATGTAAATATAAAAATTATTGTAAATTATTTTATAATCTAGAAACATTTAATTTTATTGGAAAATAATCATCAAGAGACTAATTACATAATGTGACATTTTAGAAAGGAAAAAAAAAAAAGAATTTAATTGGTAGGAACTGAAAGATTTTTATTTATTTATTTTTTTTTTTGTTGAAATGCCTAAAAAAATTAGATAAATTAGAGAAAAATGGAGGAGCCTTTGTATGTTCATTTTTCCCATTAGGATTCTTGATTTAGAACAAATTTAAAAGAAAGAGGTCTTGGAGTTCTCGGGTCTCCCTCGGTTAATACAAAACCTAGAAGAGTGCGCATTACGCACCAGAGTGTCGTCAGTTGAGAGTTGCTATTGTGCGCCTTCTTGTCACCGAGATTGGAGGAGAGAGCTGAGCTGAAGGAACGGACGGGAAGAGAGGAGAAGAGAGAAAGATAAAGGAGTATGGGGGATCTTTATGTATGGCTTATATCCTTCTTCTTCCTTATAGCCCTACTTGTCATCATCGTCTTCCAGGTCGATTCCAACTTCCTCTCTCGGATATTTCGTTAATTGCTTGATTCTTTACTTGCAAACTTATATTTCGTCAATTATTTTAGTTGTTCGAATAATTTGTGCGATCAAAATTTCATTTCTTTTTAATTATTGATTTTTGTGTTCTTAGCTGTGCTCAATGGGTGCTTTCTAATATTTGAATTTTGTTGACTGTATTTTCTTGTATTACCATGAGCTAAAAGGCCAAAAGTAGAAATCTTTTGCTGGCTATCTTACTTATTGATTTTTGTTCAGGCTCTGTGTTCGTACGTATGATGTGGATTGTTCATTGAATTCACAAGAGCATATTTCTGTAGCAATTTGGTGTGAATAGATAGTTTAATATGAATAATTGCTAATACTATTTTTAACACTGATTATTTATATTTATTAATTGCAAAATTGAAATACTTTTGCTTGATTGTTGAAATTGAAACCTTATCGAATTACTTCTTAGGTAGTGAAAACTAGGGTTCTTAGGATTGGATTTTGGGATATGCAAGTAATGTTGGATGATGGAATTGGAAGTATAACATTCTGGAAGAATTTCTTTTTTTGTTGCAGCTTATGTGCCTGGCAGATCTGGAGTTTGATTACATCAATCCTTATGATTCATCCTCTAGGATAAACAAAGTTATATTGCCAGAGTATATAACCGAAGGAGTTCTATGCTTGTTTTATCTCCTTACTGGGCACTGGTGTATGGCACTTCTGTGTGTTCCTTACCTTTACTACAATGTGAGGCTGTAAGTTTTCTTTTTCTCCTTTCCTATTTGAAAATGTTGGCCATTTCTCTTAGAAACAGACAATGAGGAAGAAGGAAGGGGAAGGTCGAAGATAGCAAGATGAAAGGATGGTGGTTCATGGAATTTTTGTTGTGCATGAAATGTGATTTTTTGTTATTAATTGGAGATTATTGGACTTGTTGATTGATTTGATTTCTGTTTGATAATTCAACGAATAAAAGTGCAGTATCTAGTTATATACCCAAATGGAGTGAATATCTAGCCAATATAATTGTTTTAATGGATTCTGGTTCTTGCTTGGACACAAGACAAGGGTTTGGAGGGATTGGCCTAAATTGCTAAAGTTAAATATGAATACTATGAAGTTGTTTCACAGAACTTGCTTATTTATTTAGCAGAACCATCTATCTGGTGCAATCTTCAAAAGTAGAACTCTTATATTGCAGATGGCACCATTTTGTGTAATTTGTCTCTTCTGAAAACGAGGCTTTATAATCACAAGGAACTAGAAAATATCCTACTTTTAGGACATTTTTCTCATGTTGGATTGCTCTAGGGCTTTCTATTTTACTGCAAGGAACCTGTCCCCCCAGCAGCTGAGCTCACAACGGGTAGGGCGATGCAAGTCTGGAGAGTAGACTGATAAAAGTTGAAATTTTTTAAAGAAATGGGATTTTACTTATTCCTTATCGTCTCTTCTTGGCAAGCATACTAATTTCAAGAATGATGCTGATATTAAACTTGATAGATCACTTTGCCATCTAGTTCTTCTGTTAATGAGGGATATTTATGCTTTAATATGTTGTTAATTGATTTCATTTTCCCTTTTGTGATTGCACTTTGGCTCCTTAAATTTCTGAATATTCTCATGCTTAGGATTTTCTAGTTACAAATGATTCTGTATCTGACTTTCTGGTCTTCTCTCTATCAGTTATACACGGAGACAACATCTGGTCGATGTGACAGAGATTTTCAACTTGCTTCATTGGGAAAAGAAGCAGCGACTATTCAAACTCTTCTATCTCATTGTTCTCCTCTTTCTTGCAATTTTCTGGCAAGTGTCGACACCAAAATTCCTATCAGATAGTAGTAGTTTCTTTATCAAAATCACCAACATGAGATTGTTTTCAACTATTGTGCAGGATGATTTTGACGGCTTTGGAAGACCACGACCTTGAATAGCCGGATGATCTCAAGCTTCAGTTCAGTACTGGAAAGGAAGGGAGCCCCGGATTCCACAGACGTGTATGAAATGTTAGGAACACAAGGAGGAGTTGGGGATTTTGTTGTAATTGATATAGCTAACATTCCAGGATTGTGTTATTAGATTTGGTGTTGATTTATTAATTATAGTTTGAGGTGTTAATACATTTCTTGCCCTTTGGCTAATATGTTTTGGAAGCATTCTTCTATTGAAGCTAATTCTTCCCTACCTGTTTTGGAGGTATTCTTCTTGTTTCGGGTTTGGATTTTTATTTTTATTTTTATTTTTTTCTATTTGTTATCTGATAGAGCTGCTAGAATTTTTTTTTTTTTGACATAGGCATACATGAACCCGGATCACTTAGCACCACTAGTCTATCACTCCAACCCCTGAACTGTTAGATTTATTGGATAAAAGCATAAAGTTATCGAATATGATAGCCAACAGGACCCATATTAATCATTAAGTAAAAATAATCTGTTAGAAAAAAAGTAAAAATAATCTGATAATGAGTTAATATTAGAATTAGAAAATAGGTGGTTGAACCGCATTGTAGTGTCAAAATATCTAAATTGCGGTAAAAATTCGAATAAACCGCATTCAATTATACTATAAATTGGGGTTTGCGGTTTTGTGTAGAAAAAACTGAACTGACTGCTGAACCTCATTCAACTTGTAATATATGTTCCTTTTTTTAAAATAGTAATGTATGATTTTTATGTATTTTGTTATTTTTTACTCTCTCCGTTAAAAAAAAAAATAGAAAAGATTACATTTTGCACGTAAATTAAAAAATACTTCTCTCCATCTAATCATTACATGCTACAATAAAAAATTCAACTACGTAACATGATTTGGCCTTTCTAATAAAATAATTCAACATTTTTTCTTACATAAGCAAAAAACACACTTCCTCTACTATAAACCCCAAAGCAGTAGGGACTGTAAAGGAAAAGGGAAAGAAAAAATTTGGTGGGAGATTTTAAAAGTAAGGGGAAAAGTACATATGCTTTCCCTCTCATTTTCACTCTATATCTACTCCAAAATTAAGTAGATAAGAGTTGATTGTGCACAAAAACATTGAGAAGCCTCTGCTTTGCTGGTTATTCAAAGTCGTTAACAAAAACAGTGAACTGGACACTACTTTTCAATTGATGAAACTGAGGTTGGACAGTTGGGCCCTATCCAACACAGGTTGTGATGAGTCCAATTAATTAAGGTAAATGCACCTTATTTTCATTTTGATTTTAATTATCCTCTAATACATGATGAATCTGAAGAAATGACAAATGCATCAACAATCAAAGGTAATAAAAGGAAACATTTGACTAAAAAAATTATACTTCAATAGATATTAACAAAGTCTTCCTCACATTATAATCTTATACGGGTTGTATCCTAGATATTGTAGGAGAAAACAATTACAAAATACTCAATATAGGTAAGGACAACCTAATTAAAGACGATAATTTACCAGAAGTCATTGAAGTTGATTATAGTGTTGTGAATAAAGTAGCAAATGAAGTTAATCATCCAATTAAGTAGTTCTTACCTATATGAAGATATTCATTTATGGGTTACAATTATGTCAATATGGGCACGCTTTTATATATGTGGACAGAAGAACTTTTTATTATAGATCATAGTTATGTTAATACGGCCACTCTTCTTGTATATGTGGACAAAAGAACTTTTTGTGCTAGGTTACAATTATGATATTATGCGTATACTTTTTTGTATATGTCACATTATACCACTATTTGAATAAAAATAGGAATACTTTGTTTAGCAAAATGTGACCTATTTTTTTATATTATATGACCAGTTATTCATGTGATAAGGTTACACTTTCATAAATATGTGGCCTACTTTATAATATCGTTCCTTATTATGTAATTATGTGGCTTAGTTTTTGAATAGTATGTTCCTTTGATGTAAGCCTTTGAATCAAACTATTTCATAATCATGCACTTGAGACCATAGAAATAATTCAACTTGTAATTTGAACGACTTATCCAAGTATTTCAATGATAATGGAACCAATATTGCGAAGATCAATGTAATTATTGAGAAATTAGTAGGTAAAACACTAGATCAAGTTCAATTATCTTAAATCATGATCATATGATGAGGTACCGACACATAATTCAACTTGTGATATCAAGAACTTATCCAAGTATTTCAGTGAAATAGAACCAATTTTATGATGATCAATAAAATTCTTGAGAAATTAGTAGTAACACACTAGATCAAGTTCAATTATTCGAAATCATGATCATATGATGAGATACCAAATCATAATTCAAATTGTGATTTCAAGGACTTATCCAAATATTTCAATGAAAATAAAACCAATCTTGTGATGATCATTGAAATTCTTAAGAAATTAGTATGTAACATACTAAATCAAGTTCAATTATCTTAAATCATGATCATATGATGAGGTACCAAATCATAATTCAACTGGTGATTCAAGGACTTATCCAAGTATTTCAAAGAAAATGGAACCAATCTTATGATGATCAATGTAATTCTTGAGAAATTAGTAGATAACACACTATATCAAGTTCAATTATCCTAATTCCTGATTATGTGATGAGGTACTAAATCATAATTTAACTTGTGATTTGAAGGATTTATCTAACTATTTCAATGAAAATAGAACTAATCTTATGATAATCACTGGAATTTTTAAGGAATTAGTAGGTAACACACTAGATCAAATTCAATTATCCTAAATCATGATCATGTGATGAGGTATCAACACATAATTTAACTTGTGATTTCAATGACTTATCCAAGTATTTCAATGAAAATAAAACTAATCTTATGATGACCAATGAAATTTTTGTGAAATTAGTAGGTAAAATATTAGATCAAGTTTAATTACCAAAGTATTTCATCATCATGCAAATATACCATAGATGTTATGGCTTATTTTTTATGACCTGTGGCCAATTTTTGATTTTTTTTAGGCCACTATTTTATAAATATGTGGGCTACTTTCTGAATAAGTCACATATCTATAAACATACGTAAAATATAAAATAACGTTAAAATATTCTAAAACTTAATCAGAAAGTACCAAAATTAACTTAAAAATATTCTGAAACTTATACACAAAGTATCCTAGAACTTAAAAAGTACCAAATAACTTTAAAAAGTCCATTACACAAATAAATTAAACAAATTTCGGAGCTCGGGATAAATCTTGTGATTAAGAGTTCTCGATACATTCACTAATATTATCATATATTGGGTCAACTTGATCTTGTGGCTCTATGGAATTAGTATCTACTTCATTTCCTTTTACAGTATCTCCTTCTATAGCAGGTTCAATAGGTTTGTCAGCATGTACTGCAGCTATATTGGTCACTATTTTTATCAATATGGACACTATCTTCATTTACAATCTCCTCTTTCTTGGTACTGACTTCTGTTTAGCCACTAGTTTGGCAAGCTTTTGCTGCTGCATCACAAGGAATATAATGAATAAACATAGGGTAATGACTACATATGCATGAAATTTGTTAATAACTTACTCATAATGGCCACTAGTTTGGCAAGCTTTTGTTGCTGCATCAACTAAACAAAGTAAATTGTTAACATTTTCAATAAATTGGCCACTAGTTTTCATACTTTTACCTTCTGCATCAGAAGTGATATCATTGTTGGCCACATCTTTATCTGGTTAGCCACTAGTTTCCATACCCTTACCTCCTGCGTCAAAAGCACCAATTGTGAAATCCCACATCAAATATTGATTGAGATTTGATATAATATATAAGTTAAATGACTGAACTACTTAGTAAACTTGGGATAACCATTTTAGGTCAGTGAATTTGGGCCTAAGTAGTTGACAAAGGTAGTTAGGTGGATCATTTGATAGGCTTATGCAGTCAAACTCTGGTCTAGTTGCACGTTGGTCGTAACCCCTGGATTAGATTATAACAATAATAGTATCAGAGCTAGTCACCAGCAGGAAGTATGGTGTATCACCTGGTGAGCTTTGTGTTTGTGTATCACATCACAATGAGAATGTTGTGCGCAAAAGAAGGAAAGTTTGTAAAATTCCATATAGGATATTGATTGAGATTTGATATGATATATAAGTTTGATTACCTAACTACTTGGTAAACTTAAGTTAACCATTTTAGACCAGTGAATTAGAGCCTAAGTAGTTGACGAAAGGAGTTAGGTGGATCATTTTGTAAGCTTATGCGGTTAGACTCCGGTCTAGTTACATACCGATCGTGGCCCCTAAGTTAGTTTATGACACCAGTACTTTTGGCCACACATTCATCTGGTTGGCCACCACTTGGAGATCCTTTCATCCACTTTATTTTTAATTTCTCACTATTAACTAGTTCACAGTATTTATCTATTGCCCACAGTTATTATTATTCCGAGTATTTGATGAAAAAAATGTTAAAATTCAACTCTTAAAAGAAAAGTTAAACATAGGCAAAAAACTATCACATCATTGTCAAATTTGTCACTATTTGTTCCCCATTAACTCAAAAATCACCCATTATTTAATTCAACACATAAAAAACCATCCATTATTTAATTCAACCCATCTATCATGTCAAAGGCATATAAGTTTTGTTTCACTTTCCACTCATTCAAAACTTACCATTTTAGGAAAGTTTTTCTATTTTTTATGAACTAAAAAGGAAAGTTTTTCAATTTTTTGTGAACGGATGGAGTACAATAAAATAATGTCATGTTTAAATCAACAAAGCAAAAGCTAAAATAAAAAAAAATCTAAATCTTGAATAATTTATTTTTAGTGTTACATTTTTTTTACCAAAAATATCATTGTATTAATCATTAGAAAGAGAGGCCAAGTTCGCCTCTGATACAAAGGGTTTGAGAAGCCAAGTTACTACAAAAACTATCACTTAATTCATATTTTGCCAAAAAGATGTGCCTCCATATTTAAAGACATGGGCAAGAATTTGAATATGAGGGTTGTAAAATTCTTCGCCTTCTCCTGCATCTCTACCAAACAATTTCCAAGTAAGATGGAGAGTTCTGAATCCCCATTTATTTTAGTAATAATTGCAAAACAATCACTGTCAATTTTCAAACTTTTATATCCCCTTAAATCTGTTTCTGCTACTGCTTGTTGAATTGCTAGGAACTCTAGCATTTTAACCTTAGTGCAGAATGGTATTTGCTTTACTTTCCAAAATAGAACTCTGATTGCAAGTCTCTAGCTAATGGAGAAATACATCCTTTCTTAGAAGTTCGGTCTGTTGTTGCATCTTCTTATGGTGGTTACCAAAGATGCTCCCACTCCCTTAACAAAGGAACGGTCCTTCCTCCATTACCTTGATTTGATGCCAAGATTTCTTGTACTGCTTGTTTGTAGTCCATATGCTCTAGTTCTGATTTGGCTAGTATGATAGCAGGTCTAGGACTTTCATTTTTTAACATTTTATCATTCCTTGCCTTCCAAAGTTGCCATAGAATATTAGCAACTCTAAAAATCGATTCCATAAAATTTGAGGTTTGCTTCCTTTGTTTTATAAGTTCTTTTCATTTCTCTTGAACACTAGTCCCCCCTAAGTTCCTGAGTTCTGAGATTTAAAGAACTTGAGAACCAAGTCACTTTTGCAATGTCACATTCAAACAAAAGATGTTCATCTGTTTTAACATGGCCATAGATGTTGTAAGCATCTTCAGCATGCGTAATTCTCGATTTCAATCGAATCCCTATTAGAAGAGCATTTCTCAATAGTCTCCAAATGATGGATTGCATCTTTTTTGGAGTTTCATTGACCAAATTTCTTTTCAATCAATTTTAGTTAGATTCAGTGTTTGTCGATTTGCTACCTTTTACTGGACTGCAATTCTATAACCAGATTTAATGGAGTATAGCCCGTTGGTTGTGAAGTGCCACACAAGTGTGCCATATAAGTTTATCTTAGTTCCCAGTTCTTGGAATTTGTATGCCCAAGATATATTATGTATCATCTCTTTCAAAATATTCCAAGACTTCTTATTTCTCACTCCGATCTGGTTGATTAATAAGCTCATTAACCTAAAGTTGATTTCTAGTGTAGCTAACTTTCTTTTCTTTTTTTTTTTTTTGATAAAAAGATAGGCATTATTAATCCACAGGTCTGAGAAACCATTAACAAAATTTTCAGATCGGATTTGCCAATGCAAGCCTTTTAATAAAATTAATCTCTTTTTCAAAATACTTCTCCAACCCTAAGATGGGTTATTTCCTTCCTTTCCAAATATGAAGGAAGAGAAACAAAAGTATTTACCTTATAAGATTTGGGCCAAAAGTGAATTCATGTTTTGGATGATATGCCATCCTTGTTTTGCAAGTAGGGCTTAGTTAAAAGCCTCCCAATCTCTGAATCCCAATCCTCTGTCAAGTTTATGTTAGCATGCTTTTGATTAAGAGAATCATTGCATTTTCCTTTCTTCTCTTTTTTGTCCCTACTAAAATTTAGCAATCATTTTATTTATGTTGTCTATAAGAGTCTTCAGCAAAAAATTGTTTCAAGATAACTAAGAATTCAGCTTGAGCCCTATCTGCTAATGCGGCTAGGGGCATAGCTAGGGGGTCCATTGGGGGCGTTAGGCCCCAATGGTTTTTGAGGAAAAAAAATTTTAGGTTGACAGAGGAAGGGCCGGAATTTACAGTCGGTATGCCGGCGTTAAAGAAGAAGGAAAGAAAAAGAAGGAAAGAAAGAAGGGAGAGGGACCCACCTTCATTAATCAAAACAGCACAACTTTGCTTTTTTTTTTTTAACTTAACAAAAAATAAATAAATAAAAGAACAATTTTTTATTTATTTTTTAAGGGAGAGGGACCCACCTTTATTAAGCCTATAATTAGATTCTTGAGCTTGGACATGGGAAATATCATGCTTAGAAAATTGTTCTGCTATGCATTTTGTAGTATTTTTTAACTATTTTAAGCCTATAATTTTTTTTATCTCATTATTAATCAGAGTTTATTGAATTAATCAAATTGTCGTTGCTTTTGCCAGTTGCTACTACTGTGGAGAGAGTATTTTCTGTAATGAAATTCGTTAAAATCCCTCTCTACAATACAATGGGAGATGAATTATTGAATTATTATTTGGTTTACTTTATTGAAAGAGATGTATTTGAAAAAGTTAGCAATGTAGATATTATACATAGATTTCAATCAACGAAAAGTAGGTGGAGATATTTATAATTCAATTACAATTTTTAATATTATTTATGAATTTTATATTTTGTGTTATATTTTATATTTATTTTTATTTTTAATTAAATTACCGGAGATAGTAATGTAACCAGGATTTGGGCCCCCATCCGCCAAATTCCTGGCTACGCCACTGAATACGGCAATAGCTTCAAATACCAGCTCCTCTTTGTGACTTCTTGATTCCGTAGCTTCCATCATGTCACAAGTGATCTTGGTAACCTATCAGTTCACTTTGAATACACAAGCCCTAATGAAATTTTTATTGGTGATGGCTCAGCTTTACAAATCACACGCACAGGAAAAACAATGTCAATTGAGCTTTACAAATTTTTATCTGACGTTTTATGTGTTCCAACCATAAAAAAAAATTTAATTTTTGTTGCTTAATTTTGTATTTTCAACAATGTCAATTGAGTTTTTTCCTTATCTTTTTAAGGTGAAGGATCTTAATACGGGGACGCCACTCATCTAAGGCAAGAATAAAGATGGAGTATATGAGCGGTCATTGAAGACTTGTCCACTGTTCACTATACCTACAGCCACTATGAGTGTTGTGATGAATTTGCATCATTATCTTGGTCATTTGTCTAATAAAGTCATGTTTTATTTGTCAAAAAATAATTCTTCCATTATTCCTTCAAGTAGTTAGTTTTGTGAATCCTGTTTGTGTAACAAAATTCATCGACTACCCTTTGGTGTATCCTCTTTGACGTCAATTTCTCTTTTAGAACTTGTGTATTCCGATACTTGGAGCCCAGCTCCAATTAATTCCATTGATAGTTTTTGCTTCTATTTTATTTTTGTAGATCATTTTACTCATTATACTTGATTTTTTCCATTAAAATATAAATATGATGTCGCTTCTATCTTCTAAACATTTAAAGCTCAAGTTGAATAACAATTTCAAAAGTCCACAATTTGACTTTACATAGATGGGGGTTAGGAAATTTCTAGCACTTAAATCATTTCTTGCAAATCACGGTATACAACACTTACTTACTCCACCTCACACACCACAACATAATGGAATTTTTGAACGAAAACACTGTCACTTGGTTGAAATTGGACTTACCTTACTATATACAGCATCCCTCCCTTTTTAATTTTGGATAATTCATTTTGTACTGCTTTTTACTTGATCAATAGACTTCCTACCTCGGTTTTTTCCATGTCTTCTCTTTATGAAAAATTGTTTCAAACCTTGCCAGATTACTTAAAATTAAAAGTCTTTGGCAGTCTTTGTTTTCCTTAGTTTTGGACGTATACACATCATAAATTACAATAAAAGTCTTTTCTGTGTATATTTTTGGGTTATTCACCTAGTCAAAGTACCTATATGTGTTTTGATTATAAGACTAGTAGAATTTATATTTCTAGACATGTGAATTTTGAAGAGTCCATCTTCTTTTATGCCTTTCATAATTTATCTCTTCCACGTGTAAAAAACTCGGTTAAGTCAGAGTGATTGTCTTCTGTTATTTAGTCTCCTCCTTTTTATGATGTCCCAATTATTCACAGTACTAATCAATTGCAAAATATTGGTGATATGGTGGACTCGCCTTCAACTACTCAGGTACTCTTATCTTCTTCTTCTTTATTTGATAGGCAATCTCAACTCCACTCTCCTCCTGCATCCTTTTTGCAAACTACACCAAATTCATACCTTGACTTACCATTTTCTCTAATTCCTCCTCCACCTCCATCTCCTGCCCCTAGTCCAATTAATTGTGTTCATTCCATGACAAAGCGATCTATAAATAATGTCTTTCTGCTAAAACAAATTTAGTCTACTGTTAAACATCCTTGACTTATATTCAATGAGCCAACCTATATAACTCAAGCTCTAACAGATAAAATTTTGAAAGCTACTTTATCTGCTGAATTTAATTCTTTGTTACACAATGGCACCGGAGCCTTATTCCCTTACCACCTAGTAAACAAGCTGTCGGTTACAAGTGGGTCTTCCTTATAAAATGGAATCTAGATGGTAGTCTAGCCAAATATAATGCCAGACTAGTAGCAAAGGGTTTTCATAAAAAACATGGCCAAGACTAAACCAAAATATTCAGTTTGTAGTGAAGCCTGTCACCATTCGAGTTGTCTTAACTATTGCTTTTAACAGATGGGTGGAAATTGCAAAACAATGTATTTCTTCATTGGCCACTTACGAAAGAGGTATACATAGTTCAGCCACCTGGTACTAACCCTTCTTTTATTTGTAGACTACACAAGTCTATTTATAAGTTGAAATAAGTTCCGAGAGTGTGGTACAAAGTTCTTTCAAAATTTTTGTTGTCCTTTGGTTTCCAAAATTGCAAAGTAGATGCCATTTTGTTCATTTACGTCGATGTTGATACTGTTATTTATTTTTTGGTTTATGTGGACGATCTTATTATTACTGGCAACAATGATAAGAAAATTTCAGCTTTTTTAACAAGCTTGGCATAATAATTTTCAGTTAAAGTTCCTCAGCATTTACATTATTTTCTTTGCATCTTTGTGAATAAGTTTAATGGAGAAATGATGTTATCTCAACATCAATATATTTTTTATCTTTCAAGATGCCATCATATAGAAGATGCGAAACTCGTTAGATCGCCTATTAACTCCATACGACCACTTCATCTTAATGATGGTAGTGCAGCAACTAATTCTAAGCAGTATCGTAGTGTTGTTGGGTCTTTATAGTATCTTTTGTTCACCTATCTAGATATCTATTTTGCTGTTAGTATGTTGTCTCAATTCATGCATCAGCACACTGAACTTCATGTCAGAAGTTCTCTGTTACTGATTTTTCGGGTGCTGATTGAGTGTTATAAAGATACTTTGTTATCAACTAGTGCATATGTAACTTCCCTTGGTACTACTTCTATATCTTGGCATTTCAAACGACAACGTACTATTGCTTGGTCATCCACAGAAGCGGAGTATAGATCAATTCAAGCTACCACTTCCGAGGTTTTATGGCTTCTAAACAACTTGCTATTCATTTTAAATTGTTAGGTTTATGTGATAATATTGGTGCAATATATTTCTATGCCAATCCTGTTTTTCATTCTTGTATGAAGCATCTCTCTAAACTATCATTTTGTTCATTAAAAGGTTACGTTGGGACAACTCTCTGTTCAACACTTTTCCAGCAAGGACCAACTTGCTAATTTGCTTACAAATCCGCAATCCAAGATTCGATTACAAGCTTTTCATCCCAAGATTAGAGTCTCCAATGGGAGCTCCATCTTGTGGGCGCATATTGCGGATAATTCTCCTCTTCCTAGTCAAAGGGAACTAGCTTAGTAAATATTTTCATATCTGATACAATAAGATCTTTGGGATTTCCATATATGTATGTATGTATATATATGTGTGTATGTGTGTGAAAAACCATTTCTCTATTTTACACCTTTTTAAAAGTTTCTTTTTCAACATGTGAAAGGCATTTTTCTTTCGATCCCATTAACTTGTTCTTTATCTTATCTTTGATCTCCATGAACATTCTTTATTTTGATTTATTGATGATAATTAGTAGTCCCATATACTTATCTTGTCCTCCTATATTTGTCACCTACATGATGTTTGCAATGCGATTTCTCCAACAATTTGTTGTATTTTTAGAGAAGAAGATTGCCAACTTGTCTAGATTTATGGTTTGACCTCTAGCTCTCGCATATTTTTCAATTAAGTTCCTTGGTTCTCTTCAGCTCCACAAAAAAGAATGGAATCGTCGATAAACAGGAAATGTGAAACACTAGGACAATATCGTTCGATTTTGACTGGAGTGATTCAATTCTTTGAAAGTTCCTTTTACTACAGCTTGAAAAACCTTCAGATGCAAATTAGAAAAAATAACGGGGAGAAGGGATCCCCTTGCCTGAGCCCTCGAGACAGAACAATATACCCAAATTTTCCTCCATTGATTTTAATTGAATAGCTCACTGTGGAAACGTATGCCATCGCCCATTTGACCCATGTCTCATGAAATCCTAGCTTTTGCATGACCATAAGAAGGGATTGCCACTCAACGCACTCATAGGCTTTACTCACATCAAGTTTAATTGCCATCTCTCCACTAGAACTTTTTTTTTCCCTTTAAATAATGCATGATTTTATGGGCTACCATGATATTGTCTAAGATGAGCCTTCCTTTAACGAAAGCACTTTGTTCGAGACCAATTATCCTATAGGTAATTTTTTGAATCTTGGTAGTCATAACTTTGGAGATAACTTTATAGAAGAAACTGTATAAACTGGGTCTCTAGTCTTTAATGGCAGTAGCATCCTTTTTCTTGGGGATTAAAGAGATAATGGTATGGTTTATGTTTTTTAAAATCGTAAAGAAGCTCTTTACTACCTCACAAAATTCTTCACCAATGATATTCTAGTAGTGTTATATGATTGGATGAATTAAGAACTTATAACTTTTGATTTATTGAATTATGTAAATATTTATATTTTAAATTAAAATTTAATCTAAGTTGTAAGAATTCTCAAAACATTTTCTTATGTTTTTCGGCTGCATGCTAAAATTTTACAGACTACCATTGTTCCAATTTAAATAAGACTTCAGGGCAAATTGTTGTTTCTAAATAAGTGAGACTTTCGGTATTTTCGATTGAATTAAGACGATTTTACCCTTTGTCTTATAGTTGATATAATTTATTTTTAGTGCATGTAGGTCTAATTTTATAATGAGTGGATGTAAATTGATTACTTTTTAAAATAGAATGGGAAGAAAATTATAGAAAAAAATGAGGGTGAATAATAAAAGTCTCAATAATTCTGGAACGGAAGTAGTATTTAATTTTGCGATTCAAACTAAAATCAATCTAAACTTGGGTTGCGGTCAATGCAATTTGTTGTATGAGTTTATTGAACCCAATTTACTCACGCGAATATGTGTTTATAGACACAGTAAAATCTAGGATGGTAAACAAGTTAAACCGTTTGCTAAAAAATAAAAAGTTAAGCCGAGTCTGAAAATCTAGTTTAAGTTTAAAAAATTCAAGCTCAAACTTATTTCATACTAAGGTTGATTTCGGACCCAATAAATTAAAATAACATCATTTTGGTTGATTTCGGACCGAATAAATTAAAATAACATCATTTTAGTTCATCTCTTCTATAAAAACTATCCTTTTGGTTCAAGTGTAATGAACTTTATTTGAGTCGGGCAGGCTTCGAGCTAGTCAATATGATATGTATGAACTTTCTTTTCCTTAATTAAAGATAGGAGTGAGCATAATAAACCATAAATAGTAATCTACTCGAAAATCGAACCAAAATTAGTTAGCTGAGTGGTTCGGTTCGGTCTGCGGTGGTAGAGATTGGAAACCGAGTGTTTTTGGTCCGTGTTCTGGGTGTTTAAGAATCGAACCGAACCGAAAATCGCACCAATCATACAAAACTACACTATTTTGTCCTAGTGAACCGGAAACCGCACCTATCGTAACCATCTCCTCTCCTTCTTGTAAACCCAGCAGCTCAACTCATCAGCTACCCACGCATCACCTCCGCCACTCTCCCCCTTCATCTCCTTCGCCGTTCTGCTTCAAACCTCTGCGGGCTGCACCTTAAGAAACCGACGATTTTTTGTTGGTATCATCGATTGAAGGTTGAAGAGCGGACCTCCGACGAGTCCACATCCAGTAACGGACGGTTGCTGCCTTTCTGGTTCGTTGGATTTCTTCTTTCAGTCTAATTCTCTCTTCAATTTCTGGTTTCAATTATCTTATCCTCTCTTCATGCTGTGAATGATGTTAATGAATCAATTTTTGTCAATGAATAAATATTTTAATTTCCGTTAGAATATGAGTTAATTAAATTTGTTTTTGTGAAATTGGTAAAAAATGTTCTTGTCACTCTCAGATCAGAATCTCTCTTCCTTTCCCTCCCGTGCGTGGCTGTTCATTCGTTGCCGCTGTTGGGAGACGTCACCACCGTCGCCGTCTCTCCTCCCCCGTCCTTCAAGCAAATCGCACGCACAAAGCAAATAAACAAAGAAAACAAAAACCAGCCGCTTCTCCCTCCGTTTGCCGTCCATCACCACCGGTTCGCTGTTTCCAGTTGCAGTGCGCCTGTCTCCGCTGGTGGTGGTCCTCGCCGTCCTTTCAGGTAAGTGGTTTAATATTTTAGTTTGTTTCTTACCTTCTCTTATGCTTCTGCAATATTAATCTACCTCTGGCATGCCAATTGAGAAGAACATTTGAACTTGTGAATTGTGATTCAACATTTGAACTTGTTAAAGTGAAAAACTGAAGTGATTGAACAGTGAAAATGTTTGTTTCTTTTCTAATTTGATTATTGACAGAAATTTCTTACTTGATAGTAACAATTGAAGTTAGTAAATCTCTTTGTTACAATAATAGTAATATATCATGTCAATAATAACTGGAATGGAGAAGAATGATGAAAGGAAAGAATAGGAAATTAGAGGCATTTCAAGTCAAAGTTTAAACTATTTTCAAAATTAATTTATATATATATACTTTTTTTTTTGTTGCCTTTTCTGGGTATTGGGAAAGAAACAACATGAAGAATCAAGCTGAAATATGTATGTTTTTTTTTCCGGTTACATGAATGTCTATTATATTTTCTTTTCAATAGCTAATTGCTTTTTGGCTACATTGTTGGTTGGATATTCAATATCTTCTCCCTTGAGTAGCTTAGATATGAAACTGTTTCTGCGATTAAACTATGGCCTTGATAATGTTTTAATCAATGTTAAACTTCAGTTACTGTTCTGTCAATTGATATGGTTTCAATCAATTATAGTTAGCTGTATCCTTTTTTAAAAGTCAGCAGTTTTTTCGCTGAATGTTGGACAGTTTTTTACCCGGGGTTGCCAAATTAAACCCAAACTGTTTAATTGCTGCACCATTTTCTTCCAACTAAGGTGTTAGATCATTCTCAACTTCTCACACCTCCTTTGTTAAATTTATAAATAACGTTATTATTTAGTTTATATTTGAATATAGAGCCCTTGATTTAGGGTGAAATTGCTAAATTGGAAAAGAAGTTATACTTTAAAATTGGACGCTTGGTAAGGAGAGTTTGCCATTATATTTAAAAGTGCAGCTGTATGTGTTATGTGATAATTGTGATTTAATATTCTAGTTGGAATAGGGATGGAGAGTAGGAATCCTTCATTTGATTAGTAAACTTGCTCCAATGGAATTCAGCTTCAAACAACTAGTACTGATGATTCACTTATAAATCTGTATCCCTCTTCAAAAGTAAGGTTTATTTCAACAATTATTTGACTGTGTTTTTCTTTTCTGATGTTGATTAAACATGAACTTATTAAATTTTGTTTAATTCCTGTTCCATATAACTCTAGAAACCAAGCTAATGCAACACTAACCACAACTAGAATCCACTTGACATAAGCAAAATGAACTTTTACTTTAGAATGCTTTATGATGATGATTTTTCATGATTTAATTTCAGTCCACTGCAAAATTTGTAAAATATGAGCAGGTGATCGTTTGAATTTATAGTGTGTGAAATGGATGGGGTGGGAATGAATAGAACTCGCACTCTACTTTCCTGTTGAACATTATGTTGAGAAATACATTCTCCTATCAAAATGACGAAATTGGGAACATTCTCTTATCTGCTCTGGAATGTCCTTTGGTGCAAGTTACTCTCGAAAACCTAAGTGAAATTTAAACTCCAAAATTGTGGTACCAATTTTGAACAACTCCTATACTATAGTAGAGGGACTAGCAAGGGAGGTCCCATCAGTGGAATTTCTACATCTGAATTAGGAGCAAAAAGGGTTCCTCTTCCGAAGGCACATTCTCATGATGAATGTGTTGGTCTATAAAGTATACACTTAAATTTTACACCGGAGCGGGAACGCTGAGTTAACCAAAAACTAGGGGTGTTCAGGTTCGGTTCGGTTCACCGATAAGGGCGAACCGATTAAAATGAAACCGAACCGATAAAGATGGAAACGTTCGGTTCGGTTTATGGCTAAAACCGAAGTTCATAGTTAGTTAATAAATCAGGTTTAAAACGACTATATTTTGACGGAAATCAAAGGTCCTTAAGCTTATCGGTTCGGTTTTGAATTGGTCGAACCGATAATCGAACCGAATTTATCGGTTCGATTTTGAATCGATAATCACTGAAAACCGAAAATAACCGAAGTTTCGATTCGGCTCGGTTTACGGTTCGGTTTTCGGTTGGCGGTTTTTTTGAACACCCCTACCAAAAACCAGCTGTCAGTCTGTTGGGTAATGGATAAAAAATTTGACACAAAATGGTTCAAACCGGCGAATCGGCTTGAACCGTGGATTGGCCCAGCCGGTCCCAATGAAACTGCTCGTTTTGGTATTTTTTACTAATTAAACCTAAGATCTAAATCCGTTCTTCTTCTTCATGGAATAGCTTCTCCCTTTCACTTCTCGCGTAGCTTGTTTCCTTCACCTTCACCCACACCTGCCGTGAGCTCCAGTCCAGCCACAGCCAGCCATTGCATCGACACAGAGTTAAAAATAAATGAAAAATTAAAAGCCTAATCTGTCCGAAGTCCTTCCGTTTCACGAGAGCTCAAAATCCCTCACCACCTTTGACCTATCTCTTTCTAGCCAGTCGTTCCTTCCGCCTCTGCCACTGAGCCATCGCCGTCCCTCCCTCTGCTGCAGGTGTGTGCATCGATTATTTAAACGTGGTTTGTTTGAAAAAGTTGCTGAATATATGGGTTCTGGTCTCATGGTTTAGCACTTGAAAGAAACCCACTACACTTGATTCCTTGTGCTTCCTTTACTTGGGCAATGATTTACAACCTGTGGTTGTCTTCAGAGTTGATTTTTTTTTCATTATAAGTGATAATTCCTTTTACTCCTATTTTGATTTGCAATTGCATTCTGTTTGATGACCCTGATAAGATTCTGATAGTAAGTTTAGCTTATACTTGCAATTACTGTGAAAATCATTGAACTTAAAGATTAAATATTCAATGTCTTGTGAACCTAATTTTGATGGGTTTTTTTTTATGTTAGCTGAAAGGTTTTGTTTCGTCCCTGAAGCAGATTGATAATTCTATTAAAATTGCACAGATGGCAAATAGTTTTTCAGGCACAAATTTGGGCTTGCAAATTGAAACAAAAATTAGAATAAAGTCCCTTTCCTAGCAAGGCTGTGTGTTAATAAGTTACTTGTTCTGGGAATGAAAACAAAATGTGTGTTTGAAGCTTACGAATGTCCTGAATACTATTATCATGCGACCAACATTGTTGCTGCTGTCTCTAGAGAGCATGAACTTGGAGTCACTTCCTATTAGAATGCTTCTGAAATTGTTATTCCTTGCCAGCATAATTGCTTCATTGATAAGTAAGTTGCTCTCGAAACCCAAGTGAAATTTAAACTCCAAAATATTGGTACCAATTGCGTCTTTCTATATTCCTCTTGGATTGACTGCAAATAGGGTAAGGCCGTAAGGTTGTGAAATTTCTGCTATGAGAAGGAGAGATTAGATCCCGTTTGCTTTTTATTACTTTGTTGTGTGTTTATTGGAGTGAAATTTTTCAATATTGGGTTTGTGTCCAATTTGCTATTTATTTTATTTGTAGCTTCCTGCTTCTGAAGCTAAAGTTATTTGAAAGATAATTAGGTCCTCTCTGTTTTGAACAATCATCTTTTAAGAAAATTATTTATGCTTTTTTTTGTTATTATTATTATTATTTTAGTCTTATTCTTATTGTTCATAACTTTTGGATCCATATTCCCTGGTGATAAAATTGTCTACTGCTAAACAACTTGTTGATATTTGTTGAAATTCTCCCTTGAATCTGGAAATTAGAGATTATTTAATAATCAACATGAATTCTAACTGTTATTCATTGGTATTAGCAATTAAGTTTATTGATCAATGATGCCTATATTATGTTTCTGTGTAATATCATATGGAGCGTCACATTCTCTCTCCTTTTTTTTTTTTTTTTGAGGAATGTCACATTCTCATATTTGGTATAAAAGAAATTGTTGATTTCTTTTTATTTTTAGAATATAAGAAATTGTTGATTTCAATCCCAAAAATTCAATAAGGAATTTGACAAAAGTAAACCAAATTTATGTTTCACATGCATCTAATACCATATTAGAGATTAACAAGTTTTCTTGTATATCTTGGTCGTGGACTCTTATACGCTCTTTCCTGATGTGTATAGGTTTGTGTTTGAGATTCTTGAGATTGCTGATACAAGATGGTCAATGCCACAAAAGGATTGTTTATATCCTGGTGATTGTTTCTAATTGTAGTCTTTGCTGGCTGGATAATTTTTTGTTTCAACTTTTATTTGTATGATAGTTTTCATGAATTCTGGTTTGCTTATACTGCAGTGACATACCCATGGCGCAATTCATCATCAATTTGAATGCTTCTCTGCCTACATCACAGAGGTTCATTATTCATGTCTTGGATAGCACTCATATGTTTGTGCAACCCCATGTAGCTGAAATGATACGAAGTGCAATATCTGAGTTCAGAGACCAGAATTCCTATGAGAAACCTGCTTAAAAGTTCTTTTGTTTTCGTTACATTCTTAAGTTCTCAGTGAGCTATGTATATGTGCAGTGATCAATCTTTTTTTGTCTCGGACAATCCTTTATTTGCATTGCATCTTTGGATATAAAAGAGCTATGGAGCAAATTTGGTACTTCATATTGTTTTTTCATTTCTTGTTTTTTTGGCCACTTTTATATTGTGGTGGTGCTTAATGATGTAGTTCTCTTGACCGGTTAAAGCAACTTCTGTCTACAACACAAGGGTGGTGGCAGCAATTCCACACGTCACAGCTTATTCAAATTCAACACATTACTTCTGTAGTGAAATGCTGAGAACTTGTTATTTTCAGCCACTTTGCTCATTATCCAAGGGAAGTAGGGAAGCACCAGTTCACTTTTTTAACGGGGTAAGAGCAATTCAATGGCAAAGACCTGACCACAACCCTCAGGCATGGTTAAAAATTCCATCGGTTCAGCTGTTCTGAAAATTGAACTAAAAATTCATGGCGTGTTCCCTTTTGTCTCCCTGGCGCAGAGATGGCATAAATTATTTAAAATTTGGGAGCGTAAATTACTGCCTGCTTTGATTCTACTGCAAATTTGAAGAGGCACAGTTTCTGCAACTATGGATATGGAAAATAAAGATAATCTCTACTTCATAGGCGTAGGGCTTTTCATTGTTGGCGCATTCCTCTTCCACTTGATGATGTACAGAACATTTGTTTAGGTGAATTTAAAGAGGGTGAAAAGTTACGTATATTATCACCTATCTGTCATCATGTTTTCCATATTGACTGTATTGATGAGTGGCTTGTTTCTCGTTCCATTACTTGTCCTCTCTGTCGAGCTGATTTGCGTAAGAATTCCGGCCACCGGCAGGCAGCAGCTCGTCAGCTCGAACTTTACCTTGAAGCTCTAGCTCAAATGGAATCGGAACCGGCTGATTTAAGTGACCATAACCAACTATGATCAAGAGCAACAAAAAAAAAAAAAAAAGGAAAATTATAATTTTGTCTACGCATTTTCAATTAATTTACCTTTTTGCCTCTGTATTTTTTGAAATACATGTTTTGGTCTCTTATTTTAAAAAATTATACTATTTGGTTCTTTTTCCGTTGAAAAAAGTAACGAAAATTAATAAGCCGTCCTGATTATAAATATGACATTAGTTTTGACTAAAACAAAACTAATTTGCTGGAAAAAGTAAAAAATCAAACGATTAATTGAACGGTATTTTAGCATTTATAGTAAATATAAATTGTTTTAATTAAAACTAATATCATATTTGTAATCAGAGTAAAGAAATGATTTAGATGAGATGTGACTTGTTAATTTTCGTTAATGTTTCCGGTGATAAAAGATAAAATAATATAATTTTTCTAAAACACGATGATAAAATTGTCTATTTTAAAAAATACAGAAATAAAAATATATATTAAATAAAAATGTCGGTATAAAATAATAATTTTTTTAAAAAAATATTTTTAAAATATTTAATTTTTTTAAAAAATTTATATTGTATATTGTAGTTTTAAGATTTCTAAAATTTTTAAATAATTTAGTCATTGACATAACAAAGATATTTGGCGAAATGACCTAAAATTAAAAAGTTTTGTACCGGTTAACACGCTATAAATTGTTTCACCAAACAATTTTTAATATTATTATAATAAAAAAATTAAATATAAGTTTTATCTGACTAAAAAAATAAAAAATTAGCACACTAACAATTTATTTATTTTTAATAATATCATACTTCCCCTAACAATTTTTTTAATAATATCATACTTCTTTTGGAGGATTTTTTTTTTTTAAAACATAGATCTTTTATAAACATTAGAATCTTTATGGTCTCTTGATACACTGATGTTGTTGTATTACCTTGAATTAAATTCATTCGAAGTCCTAACGGTGATAAGAACCACACTACTTCTAAAAAAGTACAGCAAAAAATAGATGTACCTAATTCTCACTTTGATCACAGAAGATACATTTGATCGAACTTCTCAGAATTCTTTTAATCAAGTTTTTCTCTACTGGAAGTCCGTTTTGGATTAGGCACTAAATGAACACGAGCAATTTCCTTGGTGTTTTAAGCTTCCAAAAATATTTCCAAGGAAAAGAATTTATGGGTTGTGCCGAAATACTGCTATGAAGCAATTTTGTTGCAACTTTATATGTAACACCCCAAATCTAACTTACGAATAAGCCAGACTGAAGTGTTACAGTATCAACTAACATCCATTATTGCTTACAAATTTTTTTTTCATATTTGCTATTACATCTTAATCATTTAAAATATACTGACTACTTTACAATGTTTATCCATATCAAATAATTCTCAATATTCAGTACATGCCAAACTAAATAAACCAGAGGTTATACCAACGCTCAACTTTTAGTGCGGACCAGGATTATGCTGCTATACAATTTCTTCTATCTGCAGACCTGCGAGTTACAAAAATAACTCACTGAGCAACTCCATGCTCAGTGGGTACAATATATGATACAATATTTTTCAAAATCAATCAACAAATTCATTTCGCAAAATCATATGTATCATACTTATAATCACAGGGAAAAACATTTAATAAAATTTATTTCATAAAACAATTATCAATCGAAGCAAATCATTAATCTCATTTTTACTCTACTAGCCTGTTGGGCTTCCTATGATAAGTCCAAGAGCTTTAGGTTCGGTCGTGTTCCAATGGCACGCCGTTTATCAGTCGAGCCCCCTAGGCACACCGATAATATTCATAAAATTTATCATTTGGGCCGTACCCCCTAGGTATGCCTCTTTTTTTTTTTTTTTATTGAGCCACAACCCGAAATTGTGCCATTTTTTTTTTATATTCACCTGCACAGGAATTTTTGCTCATATGTTAACATATACCTACCACTAGGGTCCCTAGCCACGTAGAGCATCAAAATTCACTCATTTAGCATCTCATCATAAACATACTTTTCATTCTCAATCAGTTTAGAAAATATTCACTTGGACATGTTCATCTCAAACGTATTTTCATAATTCACATATTATATCCATATCACACCTTTTTCATATCAAGCATTTTTCAGGCTTTCAAATTATTCAAACACCAATTCAAATGCATTTATTTACTCAATAAAGCAAAATCTTACTTTCGCCGCACCGGTAGCACCGCGCCTTCGGCTACCGCGTTGGACTATCAAATATTTAAATTTGACTCGAACACACGTTAGAGTTTCCAGCAAATACTTATTCAAAACAATAAAAATATTAAATACTCAAAATAAATAACTTAAAATAAAATTCAGTTTGAATACTATAAAAATGGTACCAAACCTGTTGGAGACCGCAGATAAAGTCCTACGCGTTAACTTCCTCGCATTCTATCTTCATAATTCTCTCGGAATGTCCTCTGTCCTTTCACTAATCACAGTAAAACGATTTCTATAATTAATTACTTCCGTCAACTAATTATATAAATCGAGTTCTTATTATTAATTTATTTCAATCGTATTTCCTTACGATCCGTAATTAATTCCATTTTATAATTAAATTCTTAATTCCACTATTATTTATTTCCTTTACTTATATTTAATCATCTTCCATTAATTTTATTTTCAATTTTAATCTCATTTAAAATTTAAAGCATTAATAATTTAAATTCCAACAATTAAATTGCGGACTTTACATTTCTGGT
>CATIWJ010094763.1:0-14099 GCA_949640765.1 Croton laevigatus | reverse complement strand
CAAAGGTATTATACTGAAGAAGGAAAGAAAGAAGGTAGGAGCTATTTATGTGTTGGTGATTGATGGATTCTACCTTTCCTTATTCATAGCTCACACCACCCATTTAAAGAAACAATTTTTTTACCTGTTCTGATAATTTTTCTTTTTTATTGCGAATGAAACCTCATTTTTTGCTTTCTTGGTGAAAACCCACCTCAAAATACTATAAACAGCAACATTTTTTATGCAAAGGAAACCATAAAACACTAACTATTTTTTATTTTATTTTGTAGATGAAAAAATGCGGTAAAGAAAAGAGGTTTCAAGGGAAAATTCAGGAAAGATGGGATTTTTTTTTTTTTTTTCCTGGGTGTGGGTTTTTAAGGAAATTTTGGGATTTTTATCTCATGTTAAATAGTAAATAATAATTAAAAAAATACTATAAAAATAAAAGGCAGAGTATATAAAAAAAAAGGGTACACTGTTAGAAATAAGTCCGACTGTCTGTCCGTACAATAACGTACCATAAACAACCAATGAGGATTTGAAAACGCATATAGAAGTGATGATCCCCACTCTTCTGTCCTCAGCTCAGCTTCCCGTTCTTCACATGGACCGTGGGCCACTTTCTTTCCTCATCTTTGATTAGTACTCTCTCTCTCCTTTCCATTTATAATTATATTAAAGAAAAATATATTATTTGCAATTTAATTTTAAAATATCAATAATTAATGTATTATAACTTAAAATTATTGAAAATAATAATTTGACCAATGTACTATCAAATACACATCACTTTCTCACTTTTTTTCCATTTTTTTTTCTCCATTTTCTCCTTCTCCACCTTATTTTTCTCTTATTTTCCGTCGAAATTCTTAAAGACAAGTTTATGGTCCTTTTTCTGCCCCAAAAAAAAAAAAAAAACCATTGGTGAACCAAAATGGTGGGAAGATTCTGAGTGGAAGAGGACAAGTTTTTGAATAAGTAGAATATGATTTCCGCCCTATCTCTTTTATATATAGTTCAAGTTTGAATGAAAGGAAATGAGATTTTATTTTAAGAGAAAATTTTTGAACACTGCTGCAACAGACTTATTAACAATTAAGGAAAATTATGAACTACTTTCGAGTTGGAAGAAGGTGAAATTGGAGAGATGAGCACGATCTAACAATATCTAGAATCATTCCAAATAAATGAGATAAATGCATCACAATTTCACTTTGATCTTAATGTTCCTCCAATAAATGATAAAAATGAAAGAATTACAAATTCATCATAAATAAAAAGTAACAAAAGAAAAAATATTATTGATCATATGAAAAGTAAAATTAGAAGACATATAGTGGCTGGACTTGAGAATGGTCTAAGAAGAGTTAATATTGTTAAGAATATTGCTATTGCTTTCTCTATTTCTGAGAATTATGTGTACATGATGTTGGTCATTTTTTTCAACCATTTCTTGTATTTTTCTTTGGCTTATCATATATGTGCACTATGAACTGTACATATTGTCACAAATGCACAATTTTTTGAACTTTGTAACAAATATGTCATATTTTGTAAAATTCATTCAAATTGCATCATAATTCAAAATTTTGGATAAAATTGAAAGAATACAACTTTATTATAAGAGATTCCTTAAGTATTATTTATTTCATAATATTTAGATTATTTGACCCTAGTTCTAATTTTAAGATTAGTTGACTCAATGGGTCTCACATATAAGTATGATTCTTTCAATTCGTCAAAAAATTTAAATTGTTGTGTAATTTGTTTGAACTTTTGCGAAATATGACACATTTTTACAGTTCAAAAAATAGTATATTTATAATATCTTTGTAGTACATAAATATAATAGGTTTCGTTCTTTTGGAGAAATTCTCACATTGTTTCTTTGCTATTCTCTTAATATTGTCAAATAAAAAAAATCATCTTATAAAATTTTATAATCAACTTAATTTCAATTTTTATAAAATTTAAAATTTTACACTAAAATTTTAAGATTACAAATTTATAAGTATCATATATAAAATATAATTAATTTTTCAATTGATTGATATTTGATTATTGTTTTATAAAAAATTAAAAAAATTATGTTAACTATCATATAAAGTAAATAAATTTAAAAAAAGTAAAAGCTTTTGAAAATATAGAATTCTATATAATTGAAATTTATTAATTATAATTATTTAGAAGGTGCATTATTTACTCGCTACATAACTAAGGTACAAATATTAAATACTTAAGCTATAAATATTAAACAAAATATAAATTAAAATTAAAAAATAAAAAAATGGTAAAAAAATGTTGGGAACGGTGAATTTAGAGAGCTTCTAAAAAATTACTCATCGCTCTCTTTTATATATATATATTTATTTAAGATTAATTAATGGTACTAATATTTTCACAAATTGTCAAAAAAAATGGTACTAATATTCTTGATAAAAAAAAAATTAATAAGTAAGCCTACCTTTAATAAGCACTTAAGATCTGTGTAACAACTTGCTCTGTGTAATTTGTCTATATCAGCAAGTTGTTGATGATATTAAAATATTTTAATTTGCTATTAAAATAATTATCCCAAAGGGAGAAATTAAAATAGAAATTAGGTCAATTCATTATGCTCTTGAAAGTTATTTCCCTAAAAAATTTTGAAGCCGTTGGATTAGGCTAAGGAAGTGCTCTCTATTTTATTTATTTATACCAGACAGCCATTTTGACTCGTTGTTTTCTAATAATAACAAAGAGAGACTCTTAATGTGTGAGAAAATATGGTCTTTAAAAAAGTATACCGTCCAAATTCTTACAAGTTTCTAACTTTTTCACAGGCGGGTTGTGAAACTCTTTGAACTCCAAGCTATTTTCTTCAAAATTGTATCATTTTATTTCCAAGTCTTTTTTCCACAAAATACATAAAAAACACAAAAAATAATTAAAAATAAGTAAATATGAAAATTAAAGATATTTTGTTTTTTTGATGTTTTTACTTCTAAGGAGTTACTACTATAATTATCATCAGATAATTGTTTGTTTTTTTTTCCCTGAATGCTGTAAAATTATTTTTAGAGCTAGTTTAGAATAATTTTAATTTGGGTATAAATTCTAATTTGGAGAAAACTGGTAAAGAAAAAAATTCAAAAATATGCTAATTCGGATAAGGATCGGTAAAAAATTATCCAATCTACTCGAATGCCCACCCCTAAAAGGTGGTGTAGTTAAAACTTTTCCAAAATATATTATCACAATTTACAAATTTAGAGCATATCCAATGCAACTGTAAATTGATTCTATTTAATGGACATGTTAGAAAATGGAAATAATTTTGAAAAAAAATCATATTCAATACTAATGTCTATCTGACTGTCCAGCTGACGTGTCAGTAGACAATGTCTAGCAGACCTTCTATTTTTTGAAAGGTCTGCTTGACATTTTTCACGTTAAAATTTTTACATAATTGATCATCCATTAAATTGTGAATAAGAAAAGAAGTAAATAGAAAATGGAATATATTGCATTAGAGACAGTTTTTAAAAGTTAAACTCTAGAAATAAACGGTTTACCACGTAATCGCTTCTATTTCAATTGACACATGCAATCCTTATTAGTATTTTTAATTTGTTGTTCTTCAAAATTAATTACCTTTTAGTAATGTTAACTGCCTCTCCGTAACCGATCTAACTGAATAATTGCCATCCTTATTAGTATTTTTAATTTAACAAAAAAAAAATATATATTATTTTTTCTAAAAATGGCAATAAATGAAAAAGAAAAGAAAAAAGGAAAAAATGGGAAAAACACGTGACGTTGAAACAGTATGTGTGGGGTTTATGGGACCAGACGATTGGCTGAGGTTTTCTTTTCTCATTACAATAGCAAAGTTTTAAGGTTACGGTGTCGTAGTAGGGGACCATTTTTCGCGTGCTTTTCATCTAACGGTCCTAATTATTTCTTCCATTTTGAGACTCTCAGACGTCATTTCCAATGCCTTATTTTCTTGCGTCACTACGCTCATTATTGCGCTCTAACTTCTGCTTTCCAATATTATTCAAATTTTGTTTTTTTAAATGAAAAAATTATAATTATAATAATTTTTATAATAAATTTATTTTCGTTTCGGAGCTAGAAATTCTTATGAGGACAGGCTTATTTTTAAATTAAGAAAATGATCACACAAATATAAAAATTATACTAAATCAAAACAAATTTCAATGTAATTAAAACTCTTTTTTTTTATGTCAATAAAGTCATTTTTCCCAATAAAAATGTGTTAAAATGCTTATAAATCAAGGCTTAAAAAAAATCCAATTGGTGTATAGAAATTTTAAAGCTCAGAATAGACGTGTGCTTACACTTAGCACCACAGACGTCCACCTCTATCCTTGCAATACATGTTTTGTTGCTCTCAATTTTAGAGTTTTTTTTTTTTTTTTAAATATTTTTATGGAAAATTATTTTTTATCACTGATATATATATATTTTAATATAAGTATTCTAGTGTAAGGGATAAGAATCGAACAAAAAAGTTAGCGCTGTCAACCATTATAACGTCAATCAGGACACCAAGTATTAATATTTGGCTACAATTACAATTTCATCACTCAACTGCTCCCACAATATTACCCTTTAGCACCGTCGTACTATTTCATCACTCTGTGTATTTTTTAGAGTATATTCCGTTAGTTGATAATTATAATTAAAATTTGAAAGAGAGCAATCAATATATCCCTAAAATACCCTTAGCCAATGAACAACTTCCACCTCTATGGCCGCTCACCATCCTAACTCACCCCCATAGCTCACCAATAAATAAAATACCCTCCGCCCAAGCGAAGATCACCTTCCATCTCCACAACCACTCACCATCGTAACCCGTCACCATAGCTCACTCACCAACTCAAACACATAAACAACATAACAAATTAGTTCAAAGGTTTTTGATGAAATTCAAAAACTGAAATAACTCCCCTAATAAATAAACAACAAGCAATTCATAAAGAAGTTCAAAATAAAAGTAAAATATTGGAACAAATCCCAAAAATAACAAGCATTTGACAACGATTTCTAATGAAATTTCAATATAAATTTGAAATTTTAAAAAGATGTTTAAAAAATCAATTAAGAATTAAAACAAAGAACATATTAAGATCTTTCAAAGTAAAAAATTTGTAAATCCAAAAGAGCAAAACCCCAACTTATCCAATTGAATTGGAACATTTACTATGAATATAATTAACTGAAGAAGTTAAAAAAGTTCATGTCCAGAAACATGAGATGAATTATCAACCCTTAATATCAAAATAATCCACCAAAAAAGTCTTTTAATTTATTTTATTTGAATAAAACATTTAAAATTCATACATTATTTTCTTCAACAAAATCATACAATTTGGAAATCTATAAAATTACAATCCATGCATTTAATCAATCTTAAATGAAAATTTCTAAATTCCCCCATTTCAGATTCAAATCAATTCGAAAGACCACTAAAAACTATCTTCAGCATTATATAACAAACACAATTACATTCCTAAGACTCTTATTTTTTTTTTCACATAACAATTATTCATATTTTTTTTTTCAAATAATTTTGTTTCATATTTTAGAATCAAATAAGTTTGAAAATGCAACATAAATTAAAGATCCGCATACTTTATTTGAAAATTTAAATGGTATAATAAAAAATTTGTTGATATTCCAAATTAGAAACAGAATTGTTATAAAAGGAATCTTGTTGCGCAATGTATTTAAAGCACGTTCCATGAAAACAACATAAAATTACTAAAAATTGGCCATATAACTTTTGTGGCAGATTGTTGGCCACGTCCAAAAGAAGTACGTTAGGTATCAATCTCAAAATTTCTATTTTTACACATGCAATCAGAAGAAATGGTATATGGTTCTTTTTCACAAAATTTTGCCCAAAAAATGATAAAATCTGTAAATGAAAAGAACTTTCAATTATAGCAATAGGCCCATCTGATTTTAAAGACATTCGCGTGAGAGACCACAACAACAAATTTTCTTACCCCACCTGACAGCCTCCTCTCTTTTTAATTTTATGCATTGGTTTATTTTCAAGAAATATAATGAGTTGAATACTTGAAGTGTTGATGAATTAATAGAAACTTGGCTCAATTTGCTGGGCTCTTTTAATACTCACTTAGATGTTATTTGATTAGGAGTGAGTTAGAAGGAAAGTTTGAGTTACGTGAGAGTAGCCTAATTCTATAGAAGTTGAAGTGTTTTTTTTTTTTTTTTTTAACATAGTTGAAGTGTTTTGGTGAAAAGTTGGAAGGGAAATGAAATTTTAAGAAAGATATGAACCCAAAAAGTTAAAATTGATGCTCATTTGACAGAACAAAACAAGGCCTTAGTTAAAACTTGCCTTCCGAACTTCGCTTCTTAGTCAACTCTCAAGTAAAAATATAAAAAAAAATTACAGAAATTTGGTTTATTAAGCTTAAGCTTAAGCATAAGCTCAATGGATTTAAATATGTCAAACTCTATTTCTAAACAAATTGAATTTGATTTTGATAATTTTTTTAGGGATATTTAATAAAACCTCCCCAAGTTTTACTTTAACTACATTTTCCTCCCTGTCTTTTATTTTGTAGACAAAAAATTCCTTACTTTATATTTTTGTTGACAAAAATATTCTTTTTGTCTATTTTTTTTTGTTAAAATAACGATAAAAAGACCAAAATATAATTTTACTGGCACTTTTTAAAAAAAAACTAAAAAAATGAAGTACTGAAATAGAAATTAGGCATGTCTTCTTCTTCCTTCAGATGCCTTAATCACCTCTCCCTTCCTTCGGCCACCATTGCCGCCTACCATGAAAATAAGCTCCGCTGAACGAGAACGAGAAAAAGGAAAACATAGAGCAAAGCTTTTAAGATCGAAGAAAGAAAAGAATAACAGAATCGAGGGTTTCCTCTTTGTTTTTTGAAATTGAAAACGAAGAACAGCCTCTAGAAACAAAAATGAAGCATCCGTTTTAGAAGGAAGACGAAAATAGCAGAGGTTAGAAACGATCGATACCAGTCCTCACCTCTTCATTCTCTCGTAGCGGACTCGTTTTCAGTGGTTTTTACCATCGGGGTTTTAGTCTATGGTGGCAACAGAGCTTCTTTTCAGACGATAACAGCGACTGTTCATGGTAGGCGACAACGGAGGCTGAAGAAAGGGCGGTGGGTAGGGTTGGTGGTGAAGCAGAATGGAGGTGGTGGGCTTTGGTGTTCCAGCCGGTGGTGAATGCTTGAACGGTAGTAGAAACAGAGGTGGCAAGCAAGGGCTAGGGATTCCTAAGGAAGAAGAAGACATGCCTAATTTCTACTTCAGTCCTTTATTTCTTTAGTTTTTTCAAAATAGTCCCTAAAATTACATTTTTATCATTTTACCTTTATTATTTCTTTAGTTTTTTCAAAATAGTCCGTAAAATTACATTTTTGTCATTCTACCTTTATTTTAATTGAAAAATAGACAGAAAAAGTATTTTTATCAACGGAAATATAAAGTAAGGAGTTTTTTGTCCAAAAAATAAAAGACAGAGAGGAAATTGTAGGTTAAGATAAAACTTGAAGAATTTTTATTAAATATCTCTTTTTTTTTTTAAAGTCTGACTTACAAATTTGTATCTGCTCTCCTCATTTACAACCTTAAAAAACTACCATGTGACCATAAAATTAAAAAAAAAATTACAATTGAGTTTAATATTACCATTTGCCTAGTAGTATTACTATTTTATTACTAAATTTTTACATAATTGTTATAAAATTACTCCATTTTGTCATAATTGCTATAAAATTACTATACTTCATCACAATTACTAAAAATTACTATACTTTACCACCGTTTAACTAATAAGTCATTATGCCAATTTTTTAAGAGAATATACCATGTACACACCATAAAAAAAATGAAAATTAGCAAAATATTCGATGAATATACCCAAAAAATTAATAAAATTTGCTTATTAGTTGAACGTGATATGTCAAAGTATAGTGATCTTATAATAATAATAATGCCAAACAAAAATCTACCGAAATAGTTATATTAGCCCAAATTTAATAATGCAATCGTAAGTTTCCTTAAAATAAATGTAAGCAGAAAAGCAAAATTACAGACGGAACCCAACATATGACAGGCACTTAATTCTGATCTGAAATCCCAACAATTTGGAACAAATGGATTGAGTAAGAGGGGCAAGGCCATTTAAGAGAAGTTAATCTGTATGGCCCTTTTCCCCTTCATCAGATGCACTAAAACTATCATACTTAAATTGTTTCCTATGGTCTGCTAATGTATAAGGTAAGAGATTCAAGGCCGTGTAGTACAAACACAGCTCATCTGCAGAGCTTATCTTCTTCATCAGATGTACTCTCCTCCAAATAGAAGAGGTAAAGATAGGCAAGGCCATTAAAAATTACAGTTGTGGTATCATTTAATGGCCTGCAAATAATAATATCACAACATTGCACTACTAGTTTTACTGGGTTAATTAATCTTGCATTGTTGAAGTAAAATATATAAATTAAATTACTGGAGGTCCATGTTTATCAAAATTATCACATGATTAGATCAGCAAAGGTTAAAAAATACCCTTTGCTTCTCTCTCTCTCTCTATTCTCTCTTCCTCTCTCTACATTCAGACACAAATGCAAAAATATCGGAGGGTGGGGGTAAGGGTAAGAATTGCTGCACATAAAGTGCAACCTGACATCCAGGTAGACAGAAATATATGCATCAAAGAATCTCTTCCAACATCATATCGCGAGCTGGCGATGAGCCTTTGTGCGTCGAACAAGGTGCAAAAAGTGCTATCAGGAGGGGATTCGTTTTTAAGCAATACATAAAATTATCCTTGCTAACCCTCCCATCAGCATCTGTATCAAATAATTTGAATAGCTCATCTATCTGCAATGCAATAGATAGTTCATTAGGTTACTGTAAACATTTTTACTGTTTTCTTAAAAGATTGTATGCAAATGCGAGTGTGGAAGCAAACATTTAGGTAAAAGTTTTGCTGTGGGTGAATGCATAGTTCATTTACAGTGAACCGATTAGTTAGTATGGGAATACAGTTATAGATTACCTCTTCATCCTCCAAGTCCGGAATTGTAAGTCTAATGATATCTCCCAACTGTCCAAATACACAATGGAATGCGAGTCAGGACCCACCAAAATAAGAAGATGAAAATAAGTAAATTAAAAAACAATTAATGAGATACCTTTTTTCCTGAGATTTGATTGTCTCCACCATCACTGCATCTGCTGAAAGCTACCTCACAGGTTTGTCTGAATAATGGTTGCTTCATGACATGAGCTGATCCATACAAGAACTGCAAGTGGCAGAAACGGAATATACAGGATAACTCATCAATAACTGCAAGGTCGTGCTTGATGAATCATAGCTTTTTATTTTACAGATGACGGATCAGGATTCAGGACCTAGAATAAAAAACATATTAAAATTTTATAGCAAGTTCACTAACCAACGTTCTTTCTATTCCTCTAGAAGAAAATCTAGATAAGATCATATGTAGGCGATCAGGCATTCAATCTCAAGAAGCTTATGTCTAAATGAGATTAACCAGCTAGTTCACATCCAAGTTTGAAAAAAAAAAAAAAAACAAAGATAAATATTCAGTTATTCACGCTAAGTAAAAGGATTGAGTGAAATTACCTGCTTGAATGTGATTGATCCAACCTTTTCCACATCAACGAACCCAAAAATCTGTAATCCAATTAAAATTAATGAATTGAGAAAGTTGGAAGTCTGCACCCATGATAAAATCTTAAAATCACTGAATACAGTTTGTTGTAATCACCATTCGCCCAGTTCACATATGAGCATGGTGATTTTTCTTCATAATGGTCATGATTTATATAAAAGTGACAATAATGTGGAAGGTTTAAACTCCAGGCATAAAGTCAAGAAGAACCCTACATCGGCTAATCATTAACATCTAAGGAAATCTTAAAATATCAAAGCCCCCTCTCTCTGACAATACTATTGCCAATTTGTGCTTGTGCACAAGAGAGATTAGCCAGGTGCAACAATCCCATCAATAAGTGGATTCATATTGATCACTAAAAGCAAGCAATGGCTTAGAATAGTTATTATCTTGAAGCACCAATATAGCTTTCAACTAGTTCTTGTGATTGGCCAAGAGAGAATAAACTGAATCACAATTCTTTGCAAATACAACAAACTTGTTTGGAATTGAAACAACTAACCTCTTCTGATAGAGTGCATGTTCTTAATCTCATAACCCTCAAAAAGTCATTGAAGCTAACACGGCCACTGTCAAAAGAGTAAATAAACAGAAAATTAGAATATATAGTCTTTGCATGGAGAAATTTTTTTTCGGGGGTGGGTGGGTTGGGTTGGAGAGAGGATTTTTTTTTGTATGCGTGTGTTGGGGGGTTGGGGGTGGTGGTGTTGTGGTTTGAATCCTCAACAAAAAATGTCCCACTTTGTTTATTTACATACACATATTGCAACTTAATCATTCTAGAAAATATTCACACTGAAATTTTTAATTATATAATACTCTTTTATCTTACTTACTTTTTAAACCCATCTAGACACATTTTCCCAATAAACTTCACCATTAAATAATATCCGTATTAATCACATGTAACAGACACTTTAGTTGTTTGATGCATCTAACTCATATCAAAACACTAGTCATAAAAATTTTTCAATTTTGTTATGAATCAAAAGCATTATCAAGCAAATAACTGTAACTACTTGCAAAAAAAAAAACCTTTGTACCTGGGGTCTGGATTCATCGACAGAAACTTGTCTAGGAAGTCCACAGCTTCGAAGCTACTTATATGGAATAACTGAAAAACAAAATAGACATACCAGTGACAAGAAAAACATAGTACAATAACTGCAAGCTGGCATCTGCACCACTAAGCCAATATCTGCCAGGCTTCTCAACAAAACACATGAAACTTGAACCAAATTTCAAAATTTTCATAGATCACAGTCAAGAACAAGAGATGTATAGATTTGGAATTGTAAAGAAACAGTATGATGCAAGTCTCTGAATGATAAATGTGCCATTCTTTAATTTGGATGGGAAAACCAACAATTAAGAAGGAATTTCATTTTGCATAAGCACACAATACTTATATTGCATATTAATGCCAATAATTATAAGACTTTGTTTAGTTGAAAGTATGATACAGACAAAAGATATTGCCATACTTCATAAAATAGAGACTTAAACATGGGCCTTTGAACATGATGAAGAAAAAAGAAAACTCAGATAGATAAAGTGCAAACTGTCAAAAAGAATATTCATCAACAAATTAAGATTCATGATATGAACTGCATATTAGGGTATTTCCAATTCTTAATACAAATACTTACTGATTCCACCCTAGCCATTTCAACCATATAACTTGATGGTTTCTCCTGCAAAAATACCATAACATACTAAGTTAGTACAGCAACCATGTTGTCATCATTCACTCTCACTATAAACTTTGAAATGATTTCTCTTTTGTATACCTAGAAACAAAGTGGTAGTTGCAAATAATGGCTAGAAGGTTGGGTACAAGGGAGTGAAGACAAGGTTGCTAATGAGTTGTCTAAATAGAGCTAAATGGTTAATAGAGTTTGTAGCCAATTGAACTCAGAAAAGTAATTTAAATGCATAAAAAGTCCAGTCAAGACCTATGAGGCATGGATTCTGGAACCTGGACATATATAATCCTAATACAATTTATTTCTGGTCTTTTTATTTCCAATCACAACAAAGAAAAAATGGCGCCATCAGGGCCAAGTGTGTCCTTAGAATTTAATAGCCCAGCACTATTACATCACAAGAAACAGTAAGTTAATTACTTCATGCAATTTTCTATTATTGCTGTCACATGAAATCAACCTTAGACTGGCAACTATTAACAATATAGCACTTAACAGTATGGAGTAAGATAATTTTAAATACATATAAAACAGTAAAAGGAGTACCTGGTTCGACTCAGACGCTTTCATAAGAAGCATTAAGTCCCCATAGGAATGAAATGTTTGTACAACATTAAGAGCACTTGCAATTGCATGACTTGTCTGGCAGGCCACAATAATAAACCATTAGTGGAACCGATATTATTGAGTCTGTGTTTCAATATAAAAAGTATATTTGATTGATAAAATACTGTGAAATTAAGCAGGTACTCACTCTCTTAGCAAAATGAGCAGGATTTTCTTTACAGTTATCAAGGGGAGAAACTATAGGTAAGTACTCAACCTGTTCATTCAGAATAGAGGACCTTAATTAATTTAAACGAAAAACAAGGTTTGAATTTAACACACAGAACAACAGTACCTCCATGAAATTGTGAAACTGTGTGAACATCCTAATCATGAGCTTTGCTAATGAAATGTGCCCCCTAAGAAAAATGACAAAGCAAAATAAATGAGAACAATAGAAACTAATTAACCCAGACAGAGAAATTTCCAGGCAGCCAAAGTCACATACCAAGACTGGTCAAAGTGAACATGGGGATAACGAACCACCACTGGTTGGATTGCATAACCAGGAATAAATGCGCCAAGTTGGAATGAAATAATGACCTTCCCATTCGTTGTCGTTCCCTCAGGAAACAATAGCAATCGAGGAAATCTATCGCACGAAGCCTTTCTCTGTATTCATATCCTTGAAAGCACAATTCTGTATCAAATTGCTTATAAATTGATAAAAGTCATTTGAATTTTATCTTGCAGATTGAGCATTTGGTATTCAGTAGTATCCAAAATTTTAAATAGTAACAGATATTTTATAAGAAATTCTCAAAACATTTGCAGTGTAAAAGCATAAAAGCAAGTAGTGATGAATTCAACACATTCAGAGAAAAGAGAGATGTGCAAATTTGAAAGAAAAAAAAAAAAAAAGGCAAACAAATTATAAGTAATTTCAAAACTAATTTCCAGGAAAATAGTCAATATAATAAACAAATAAGTAAAAATTGTAGAAACATTCTACCTTTATTTCATTAACAGCTTGTTTCCTCGATGCCTGCGAGAACCTATTGACATATATCACCTGATAAAAGATACCGGAAGAAATCAATTGCACGCTTATTCACATAACTGGAAAATGGAAATCAGTACCAAATTCAAGCAATAATCACCTGCATGGCTCGGATAATAGTCCCAACAAAGGGTATGGAATCATGTGACTCAGCCGCAACAATTGTAGGAAACAATTCATAGAAGTAAAAGATAGGGTCAATATATGATACATGATTTGATACAACAATAGGAGCAATATCTCTAGGAGCAGGCTTTCCTTTCCTTCTTATCCACTGGTACCTAAAGCAATAATAAGATTTGAACAAAAATTTAATTCAATTCCTAAAACAATATTGATTTGAATTCAGATTCGTTATATTAAATTACCCAAAACTGAAGAGAATGCAGCGAGAACAAAGCCGAGTAATCCACATTAATCTACACCGCCATGTAGGCATAGGATTATGCTTATCCTTCCATCCTTGAAGAGCTGATTTAGTAGCAAGATAGCCAATACATAAACAAACACCAAAAAGCACTAATCTCACCACAGCAATCGGCAAGCAGACCAAGATCTTAATCACCTCATAAAGCCCATCGATATTAGGTGTATTATTCCGGAATGGATCCAACGTTGACGGAGGAGGAACAGACAAGCCATCGGAGCCAAGGAACTCAAAAGGATTACGAAAATTGTGGTTTAGATGTGAAGAAGAGTTACTAACACCGTTATTATGGTGGTGGAAATGATGATTAATGGATCGTGTTGAAGAGGATCGTTGACCGGAGTCGGTATCGTGAATGGTGAGGATTAACTGAGGGTTATTATCAGACGGTTGAGGATGAAGGAGTGGAGAGGAGAGATCGCGCTCCGCCATTGTAGTGGAAGGAAAAGAAGATTTGGGATTTTTTTCCCTTGCACTTTTGAAGAGCAAAAGGAAGCTATGCAGCAAGTAAGGAAGCTAGTGGTATGGAACGGAATGGTTGGTAAGAAAGAATTAAAAATGGATGTTTCATGTGTTTAGCCACGTGGAATTCGAACTTATTTATTTAAAATATTCTGAATATTGGGTGTTTGGATTGAGATAAA
>CATIWJ010094743.1:0-10908 GCA_949640765.1 Croton laevigatus | reverse complement strand
CTGTAATATATATATTTAAAGGCCCATACTTATTAGAGTACGGGTTGCTTGTCTGTTTGTCCCCTGTCAGAGTATGGGTCATGCAACTTCTTTTCTATACTTAAGAATATGATTAGGAAAGTCCTGACTGGAATGAATCTTGAGTGATGGATCAGTACCGACCTGTGCCTTAGGTGTTGATCGAAATGTCTGGGGATCAGTCATTAAGTGCTAACCTCCAGACTCCGACTAATGGGCTCGGTTTAGATTGGTCTTGGGCCTTCGTTAGGCCCAGATGATGAGGGTCTAGCCACAAGGTTCTAGGTCTTGGTTCCAATGGGTGCTGTATCATCACATGTCCCCCCCCAAGTCCCTTAGTTAAAGACTGAGGGTAACCATAATGTGTACCAATCTAGTTCAGTACCACATACTCAATCTATCGTTCGGTATGCTTGATTTGACGTTCAATGCTTTTTAAATAGTTGTCTCGTTGGGTTTCGGGCCTTCTAGCCCACTAGGGCACACCTCACCTTCTTCCAGGCGGTCATTATTTAACTTTTTAGGCGGCGGCCTTTTCCCGCCCAAAGATCACTGCGCGACACGTGCCCTGTTTTAGGTGAAACGTCGCCTCGGTTCTGAAACCGTCATAATGGGCAACCCTTCGCTTCTGCAACCATCGCATCATTTCATCTATAAATATCAGCTTGCTCCTCTGTTTTGAAATTTTTATTCACTATTATCTTCAAAAGCTCTGCAACTCCAATTTTCTATCTTGCCGTTTTTCTCTGCAACTTCGGTTTTTGTCTCCGGCGTAGTATACTCGTCTTCCCCCACCAAACAGGTAGAATTTTATTCTAATCGTACTTTTTTCCCTTCTTTTCTTCTTGAAATTGAGAGAAAATGAGTGATCAGAGCGATTCTCAGAATCCTTCTGTAGAGTCTGCTGCTCCTTTTTTCGGTGAGGAATCCGGCCACTCAGTGTCTGATATGGTCGGGGGTCGTATAAGGGTGTCCACTTCTGGTAGGCGATACCAGCTGAGGGACGAATCTAGTGAATCTGAAGAGAGTGTTTAGATTCGAAAAGGGAAGGGGCAAATCGTTATTACCGAAAGGGCGATACCTGCTCGGCCATTGAAGGCCGTACCGACCTCGAGCAAAGGTGTCGCAAAGAAGCAACCTCCTGGAATTACTGATCCCCAGGGGAAAGCAGCAGGAAAGAAAGTAGATGAGCCTACTGCCATGAAAAAGAAAGTGGCTGCTGAATCGTTAGCCGTTGAGTACATCCAATGTGGGCTGAGCCAGGCTAGACTTGAGGAAGTAGCATTTATGTACGACATTCCTAACGACTTCATCTGCTTTTTACCCGAAAAGGGTAGGTGTGCTGACCAGAGTCCTCCAGAAGCAGATGGGAGGATTGTATATGTGGAGAATCTAATGTTAGGGTTGAGGTTTCCTCTGACGAAGTTAGAAGAGGAATTACTGAGCTATTATAAGATGAATATCGCTCAGCTAAATCCGAATGCATGGAAGATCATTCGATCAGTACAATTCCTAGCGTCGGTTTGTTCAAAACCTTTCGCTTTGACCTTGAGGGAATTCTTAGGTCTATACAAGCTGGTGGTGAACAAGAGGTTTGATCACGCCCATCTCCAGGCAGAAAAAAAACTGTTCACACTGCCTACATATCTGAGGAAAAACTGGAAGAAAGAGTTCTTTGTAGTTGCACATCCGTCTCTGCGTGCCGTTCCTCAAAAATGGAATAGGAACGTGGAACCAAAGAAGCTCAATGAGCTCGGTGAACTGAGCATAAAAGAGAAGGAGCATATAAATAGGCTTCTGAAGATGGTAGCGAATAGTTCTTATGATGTCGGCTACCTTACTGAGCATTGGTATATGGGTGTGGTGACTGATCACCAAGGAAAGCACTTGAATCGAAGCGGCGGTAATTACCAAGCCTTGTGTTTTTTAATTCCGTCATAAAACTGATCATAACATTTTTTTACTTGTTGCAGGAATGATGTCATTTCAAGAAATGATGGCTGTGCTGGAGAAGAAAAAGGCTGAGAAGGCAGCCCAGAAGCGATCGGCTCGGAAAGGCTCGAGCAAAGATAGAAGCGCTTCTAAAGAAGAAGGGCTTCAAAGAAAGAGAAGGCGGGTAGAAACTCCGATGGATGCCCGTAGGGAAGAAGTTTTGGAGCTGGAGATCCATAGGGAAGAAGTTCCCTCAATAAGAGCGTCTCCACCGAGGCCCGTAATGGAGACGAGCACTGAACCAATGCCCTTTAGCCAAATGGGGCCGAATACCGAGCCAATGCCCCTTAGCCAAATGGGGCCGAACACTGAGTCGATGCCTCTCAGCCAAGTGGGGCCATCGGTAGTTCCTGAAGCTGTGGAGCCTTACCGTACTGATAGACAAGGAAGAAAGGACTTTTTTGCTGGGTCAAGTGGGACCACCAGGTCAGAGGGTACCCCCAGGAACATCGGTTGTTTTGAGAATTACGCAGTGGATAAGTACGGACCAAATCCCAGTGTGACAAATCTTAGTTTGTCACAGGATATCGTTAAATATATCGGAATGGTTGCTGACAGACAGAGGTTCGTTGCTATGGATCGTGCAGAGAGAGTAGCTCTCGATTACAGCTATGGCCTGCAGGTGAGTCATTATTATCTGTGTATCTGGAATAAGCAATACCGACATGATATTAATGATGTTTTTTTTGATAGATGTTGGAACTCTTCTGTACTGAGGGCGTTCTGGCCAGCAAGGATATGCTCAAAGCTCAGGAAGCTTTTCGAAAAAGAGAAGCTGAATTGAATCAGAGAAATACTGAGCTGGCTTTAAACCTGGCTACTACTAAAGATGAGTTGAATAGCCTCGGTCAGCAGAAGGATGCTGAGATCCAAAGCAAAGAGGCAGAGCTCAAGAGACTGAGCGCTGAACTGGAGGCGGCCGAGGGGAGGGAGCGAAGCACGCGGTATGCCTACCAAGCTTCAAAAGAAGAAACAGAGATGTTGAAGAGGCAGCTGGATACAACAAGGGAGGATCTTCATAAGGTGGAGGATGATCTTCGTCTGGTGAAGGAAGATCTCGTTCGGTCACAAGAAGAGGTGACCGATGTAAAAATGAATGGCGCTGCTTGGCTAATCGCTTTCCGGAAGGAGATTCTACGGGAGGTGAAGAAGAGGGGAGGAAAGGACATTGCTAATGCCCTGAAGACGTTCAAGCCCAGCAATGAAATCTTTAATAAGCATGCTTCCGACTCCGATGATGATGAAAGCGAAGAGGATGATGGTTAGGGTGATCAGCCTGATCAATCTTCCCAAGTGTCAAAACAGCGCACTGACCCACCTCAAGATGAAGGGAATCCCTCGGAACAAATCACGGATAAGCAATCAGAACTCCCCATCGAACGCCAAAAGTCTCCCATCGATCCAGTAGATGATAATGTTAGAATAGATTAGGAATTTTTTATTCCTTGTACTCATATTTAAATCAATGAAAATGGCTTTCCTTATTCGTAACTTTAAACGCTAAATCAAATGTTGGAAATTGACTGTAGCTCATAATTTCAATTCGAATGCAACAAATTCCTAAATCGTACTTGATTACTTCGGCGATTTTCGTGAAAGGAACAATCCTTGGATCGTTATTTAACAATTTTTGTGAAAGGATGATCTGTCGATTGTGCTCGGTCACTTGGTGATTTTTCGTGAAAGGATGATCCGTGGATCATGCTCAGTCACTTGGCGACTTTTCGTGAAAAGATGATCCATGGATCATGCTCAGTCACTTGGCGACTTTTCGTGAAAGGATGATCCGTGGATCATGCTCAGTCACTTGGCGACTTTTCGTGAAAGGATGATTCATGGATCATGCTCAGTCACTTGGAGAACACTAAAGCTAGATAGTAATAAATTGCAAAAAAGGCCGTTATTTTATTGATGTTGCCAGGATCAGTAGGCGCACTGAGCAATCCCAACTGGATAGGCATCTCTATAGCGCCCTTATCGCATCTGTGGGTTTTAAGAGATGTTCATAGATATTTTCAAATATCAATAAAGAAAACGTAATTACTGCTGGTAGACTTTGAGGTTGTCTGCATTCCAGGAATGTGGCTGGATTTTTCCCTTCATGTCTTCCAAGCGATAGGCTCCGAGCCCCAGTACTTTATTAATCCTAAATGGACCAATCCAATTTGGCTGTAACTTCCCGACCCCTGCATTTTCTCTTGTGATCTCTGCCTTTTTCATAACGAGCTTGCCTATACTGAATGTGCGACTTCTAACTTTCTTGTCGTGGTTCCGAGCGATCTTTTGTCTGTATGATGCAGCTCGTGCATTAGCAAGATCTCTGAGTTCTTCAACTAGGTCCAGATCAGTCCTTAGCTCTATATCTTGGTCAAGTTCCGCTGCAAACTCAACTCTGAAAGAGGGTTGGCCGATCTCAACTGGAATTACAGCTTCACTTCCATATACTAGCGAAAAGGGTGTTTCTCCTGTTGGAAATCTTGGGGTTGTTCGGAAGCTCCATAAGACGCTATGAAGTTCATCAACCCAATTGCCTTTCTTGTCATCCAACCTCTTCTTCAACCCCTGAAGTATGGTCCTATTGGTGACCTCTATCTGACCGTTGGTCTGAGGGTGTGCCACTGAGGAGAAACGAAGATCTATATGGAGACCTTCACAAAAGGCTCGGAACTGCTTGGAGTCAAACTGTTTACCATTGTCAGTGATGATGATGCTTGGAATTCTGAACCTCATAACAATGTTCTTGTAGACGAAGTCGATAACCTTTTTCTGGGTTATAGTTGCCACTGCCTCTGCTTCTGGCCACTTAGAAAAGTGATCGATAGCCACAATCAAGAACTTACTATATCAATTCCCCATTGGTGGAAGGGCCATACTGCTCCAATAGGGGAAAGGGAGGAGGTCGGAACTCGTTGCACATTAACATGTTCTTGACATCTTTGGCATTTTTTCACCATTTCTTCGACATCTGTCTTGATAGCTGGCCAATAATATCCTTGCAAGAGGACCTTTCAAGCTAAAGTGGAAGCGGCTTCATGTGCCCCACAAATCCCTTCATGAATTTCCCGCAAAACGTATTGTCCCCTCTGCCCTGGAATGCATCTCAGCCAATGATGGGTTCGGGAACGCCTGTAAAGGTCATCTTGAAACCAGCTATACTCTTTAGCTCGCTTGACAAGTTTCTCAGCCTTCTTTTTATCGTCAGGTAACTTACCATCGGCCAGCCACTGAATAATGGCTTCCATCCATGTGTTCTGCCATTCCACCGCATACGAGTGTTCTCCTATTGAGGTCAGGAACTCTTGTATACTGAAGGGTATGTTCTTTAAATCTTCCACTCATTTCTGACCTGCTGCTTTGGCAATTTCATCAGCTTCGCTGGTTTGCTCTCTTGGAACCTGAACGATCTTCCATCCTGCAGGCATCATTTTGTGAACGATGTCTACGTATGGAATTAACGCATCTTTCTTGACTTTGAAATTGCCGTGTACCTGGTTGACAACCAATTGCGAATCACTGTAAACAATCAAGTTATCCATCCTGATTTCCTTGGCCAATCTCAAACCATTAAGCAATGCTTCGTACTCAGCGCCATTATTAGAAATACGAAACTCCAGCCTTACTGCATATTTGAAAATTAGCTGATGGGGCCTTTTGATGATGATACCGACCCTTGACCCTTCCGTACATTCGGCTCCATCCACCCACATCTGCCATTTTTCCACAGGAATTGCCTGGGAATCTTCAGTAAGAGTGAGCTCAGCAATAAAGTCTGCTAGGACCTGAGCCTTAAGAGATTTTCGGGGCTCATACTTGACACCATAAGTGCCGATCTTCACTGTCCACTCAGCAATCCTTCCCGATGTCTCTGGCTTCTGAAGTATCTTACGAAGAGGGAGGTCAGTCCTGACTATGACGGTATATGCTTCAAAGTAATGGCGGAGCTTCTGAGTTGACATATACAAAGCTAAGGCATGCTTTTCTAGCTTTGGATATCGGAGTTCAGCATCATGCAACACCCGGATGACATAATAACTAGGGAATTGCTCTCCGTCCTCCTCTCTGATCAGTACCGCTGTAACTGTATCTTCCGTTGTGGCCAAGTAGATAAACAGACCCTCTCCTGGGATCGGTCGACTGAGAAGTGGAGGAGATGTCAAGAAAGTTTTGAGCTCTTCAAAGGATTTTTGACACTCGTCTGTCCACTGGAAGTTTTTGAGACCTTTCAAGGTCTTGAAGAAAGGTTGGCAACGCCTGGCTAAGCATGAAATAAAACGGCCCAAAGCAGTGATCCTACCGTTAAGCTGTTGAACTTTTTAATAGAAGAGGGGGGTTTCATATCTAGGACTGCTTTTATCTTTTCAGGATTTGCTTCTATGCCTCTTTGGGAAACCATGTACCCCAAAAATTTTCTTGCCGGGACACCAAACACACATTTCTCTGGATTCAACTTCAAATTGTTGGATTGGAGAACTTCTAGTATTGTAGCTATATCCTTGGCATGGTCCTCCGCCCTCGCACTTTTGACAATCATATCATTGTTTTGTGCTAAAATTATATATATATTTATTGAGATTTGTTGCTTAATTTTCATATATTTGGTAATTAATTGATAATTTTAGTACTAATCCCTTATACTTTTATTTTCAGGTTTAAAGTGGATAATGTAGGGGAAGATTTATTAAATTTATGGTTTATTGCAAAATTGAGAGAAGATTAAGTACTAATGTGTAGATTTTACTCAAAACACAAATGAATATGCGTTTTTGCTTAAGGGAATTAAAAGAAAGAAAGCTGAAATTGAAGCTAAGGACACGATGGAAATTAATGAAAATAGGAAAAAAGAAAAAAGAGAACAGGGGACAAGAAAGATAGGTGGGTCTGATTTGAGGAACAGTGACACGATTTTGAAGAGGGAACGGAACGAAGAAGGCGGACGAAAGAAACAGCAGCTGCTGGGCGAGGCGATCTGTAGAAAAACGCTGGCGAATAGGGTCCTCCACCCTCGCACTTTTGACAATCATATCATCCACATAGACTTCAACAATTCCGCCTATGTGATCCTTGAACTTGGCGTTGACCATTTTCTGGTATGTGGCTCCAGCGTTCTTCAGATCGAACGGCATCATTCGGTAGCAATATGTTCCCTGGTCGGTGACGAAAGCTGTCTTGTCCTCATCGCATCTAAACATAAAAATTTGATGGTGTCCTGATTTAGCATCCAAGAAGGAGTAAAGGGCGAATCCAGCCGTCGAGTCTACTAACTGATCAATGCTAGGCAAGGGATAAGGATCTTTCGGGCAGGCTTTATTGAGGTCGGTGAAATCCACACACATGCGGTAGGACCCATTGGATTTCTTCACCAAAATAACATTGGCGAGCCATTCTGGATATTGGACTTCTCGTATGACTCCCGCATCAAGCAATTTCTACACTTCCTCCGCAATGGCAATCTGCTTCTCTAGTGAATGCTTGCGTTTTCTTTGAGCAATTGGCTTTACTGCAGGGTCAATGTTCAATTTGTGAACAATAACTTTTGGATCAACACCGACCAGATCAGAAGTCTTCCATGCGAAAGCTGCCTCATGCTTCCGAAGAGTATGAATTATTTGCTCTTGGACTACTGAGCTCATCTCAGATCCGACGGTGACATTTCCTTAACTGAGCTGGACCTTTTCTGTATCGCCTTTTGGTTCAACTAAGGGAGGGTGCAAAGGGGCTTCTTGAATGTCAACAAGTGCAGCTTGAAATACTCCCTTCAGAGTATTGAAATATGCTTGCCTAGCCAGCTCCTGACTTCCTCGAGCAATGGCTACTCCCTTTGGGGTCGGTATCTTCAGACAGAGATAGTAGATGCTTGGGATGGCCCCAGTTTGATAGAGGTAAGGTCTGCCTAACAGAATGTTGTAAGCAAATGGAATGGCAGCTACCATGAACTCTACTTCGACCTCCCTGGTGAACTCATCATCATCGAGCTCCACCTGGATCCGCACCGATCCTTCCAATCTAACCGTCTGATCCCCTATGCCAACCAATGGTGTACCGACCGGCTTCATCCTCTTGGGGTCTAAATTCATTTTGCGAAATGCATCCATGGTCAGTAGGTTCACCGAACTACCATAATCTACAAGGATGCGCTTAACTTTGTAATTATGAACAATCCCCTGAATTATCAAAGCATCATTATGTGGATGCTTCACATGCCTTGCATCTTCCGGGGTAAATGATATATTGCACCACGACGAGGGGTGGGAGTCAGGCTGAGGAAAATTCTTTTGTTCGATTGCATATACTTCCCGAATGACCCTTTTTCTTTTGGAAGAGCTTTCTCCCTCGTGACTCCCTCCATAGATGACATTGATCTCACCCGCTATCTGCCTCTCATTCTGCCTGGGACGGTTATCTCTTCGATCGTCTCTTCTGTCATCTCCTCTATCTCCTCTCCAGTCAGTTCTCCGGTCTCCTCTTCTATTGTCTCTTTGATCATTATTTCAGAAGCCTTCCCGAGGCGACCGAATGTGTCGGTCAATCCCAGGTATCCTTTTTTAGATCTATCGCTCTATCTCTTCCTTCAGCTGCCAACAATCCTTGGTATCATGGCCATTGTCGTGATGAAATTCATAATATTTACTGAGGTCCCTTTTGGCCCTTGTGGAACTGCTCATTTTGGGGGGCTACTTGATTTCCTCACCTCTCTTTTTTATCCACATCAAGACCTCTCTCCTGGAGGTTCAGAGGGGAGTGTAATTTGAACTACGGTCTCTCCTCGATCTTCGAGCGTCTGAACCTCCCGACCTTTTTCCTGAACCACCACCATTATTATCCCCATCTTTGATGCTCTCGGCATCTTTCTTAAGCTGTCCTTCGGACTCACGCATGTGCGTTAAGTTCCGCAGACCTTCCTCTAATATGATCTCCTTCTGAGCTATAGACATCACTTCTTAAAGGGTGGCAGGCTCCTTCTTTATCAACTGGGACTAAAGGGCTATGCTATGAGTCCCCTGTGTTAGGGCTAGAAGTGCCGACATGAGGTCTAGTTCACCAACCAAGTTTGCCTCCTAATTGAATCTGTCAATATACTTGCGTAGACTCTCATCATGTCTTTGCTTGACTAGTAACAACTTGGAGGGGCCTTTTTCTGCGGTATCTTGGTCACAAAACGAGCCAGAAAGAGCTCAGACATCTGTCGAAAAGAGTTGATGGAATTGGGCTTCAGACCCTGGTACCATTCCTAAGCAATGTCCTTCAAGGTGGTGGGGAAGAGTCTGCACAAGACATAATCCTTGTATGTCTGAACATTGATGGCCGTTCTGAATTTGTTAACATAACTCTTTGGGCATGACGTGCCATCGTAATTGTCTAAGCTGCTAGGAATTTTGAACTTTTCTGGAAAGTCCCGTGTGGTGATGCTGCTGACCAAGGGAGATTCCGTGACCTGATCAAAGCTGAGACCTTTTGTTCTGATCCCCAAGTCCTTCAGTATATTTTTCACCTGGGCTTCAATATTGTTATAGGCTGGCTGACTCGCTTCGTTACCCGAGTTCTCATCTTCTTCTTCCACCTGAACGATGCTTTTCCCCTTACTCCTGGCATTAACACGTGATGTGACCACCTGAACCCCTTCACTAATGTTCATGTTCTTGGAAGGCATAGGGGCCGGAGGTACCATTCGGAGCGGGGTAACTGCGGGCGTATGTATCACATTGATCTCAGAATGAGCTTGTGCTTGAGAAACCTGACGGAGCTGCTCCCTCAAATCTGCCATCTGCCTATTGAGATCCACACAGGCTCCATATAAATTTTGCATTGCTGCAGGATTATTAAAATTAGGAGGATTTTGATTGACATTTGCTCGAACTCCTTGTGCCCCTACGGGCTCTTGGGTTGCCGCCCCTGCTCCTTGGGCTAGACGGCTGTGAATGGAATCTCTACTAGGTTGTGCAGGAACTTCATTGATGCTTTTCTCCGATTGCTCAGGGAATAAGTTCAATCCCAAATTTAAATCAAAACCATTCATCTTCATACAATACGCAAGGCAAACTCTTTTAAAAGGAAAAAGAACCAACTGAATCGCCAAAGGTGTGTTCCACGCTCACCGCACCAAATGACGTTTTCGGGGTCCAATGAGGGAAACTTTATGAGCCGTGGTTCCTCTTGATGGAGCTAATGGCTTTGTCTAGATGATATGATCCTGAAAACAAAAGGAGAAAGCAATGGTGTTGCCGTAGCAAACACTCCGATGCCTAAGTCAGTTTGGGGGTCGGTAGGTATAAAGGAATAATAATAAAAGAGTGAGTTCAGTCTCCAGAATAATAGATCCTTGAGGTATTTATAATAAAGGTTTTAGAGAATCTTACACGTGAAAACCCCTGTAATGACAACTCATATATAATGATGACAGTAAATGTCCACTTTCCGTAATGATGAATGTAATATATATATTTAAAGGCCCATGCTTATTAGAGTACGGGTTGCTTGTCTGTTTGTCCCCTGTCAGAGTATGGGTCACGCGTCTTCTTTTCTATACTTAAGAATATGATTAGGAAAGTCCTGACTAGAATGAATCTTGAGTGATGGATCAGTACCGACCTGTGCCTTAGGTGCTGATCGAAATGTCTGGGGATCAGTCATCAAATGCTAATCTCTAGACTCCGACTAATGGGCTCGGTTCAAATTGGTTTTGGGCCTTCGTTAGGCCCAGATGATGAGGGTCTAGCCACAAGGTTCTAGGTCTTGGTTCCAATGGGCGCTGTATCATCACTAACCAAAGGATGAAGCTGTACTTAGGTATGGAATAATTACCCCAAGACCAATTTATACCAGGAGACTCTTAACTTCCTCACCAGACTAATGCTTCTGAGCTGATCTAATGGTGAATTTACCTGATGTTTCTAACTTCCA
>CATIWJ010094690.1:0-26553 GCA_949640765.1 Croton laevigatus | reverse complement strand
TTTTCCCAAACCTAAACCCTAAAATCACTAACAGCCGCCCTTCGTCTCTTCCATTTCATCTTCTCTGCTTACCCTCACCGTCCACCGATCTCAGCCATAAACACCACCGCCCTTCTTCCACCTGCCGCCCCATCTTCTTTCTCTCATTCTTTCATCTGCAGCATCGTCGACCACCACAGATGAATGAATTAACGTGGGATCTGAGATTAGAAATCAAACGAAGCATCGAAGATGGAGGCTACTGGTTTTCGATCCTCGTCATCTCCTTCTTTCAGTTGCTGGCGACGGAAGACTGATGACCACCCTCGATCGACGCTCGTCGCAATGCTGAGATTAGAAATCGAACGAAGGATCGTCGATGGAAGCTACTAATATTTGACGCGTTTAAGGTCCTGTGCCGTCATTCAATGCGAATCGGAGATGGCGATTTGAACTCCTCCGCCGTTCTCCTCCTTCAAGAAGCCCAGCATTCACTTTCACCATCGCCGGCAATTGTTAGGTGTAAGTTCTTATTGTGGTTGGATTGGATTCAAGTTTCTATTTCTGTAGTTCTTATTGTGGTTGAGTTTTTGAACTGAGATTGGATTCAAGCTTCAAGTTCTTAGATTGGATTCAAGTTTCAAGTTCTTATTGTGGTTGAGTTTCTGTGTTTTTTATTTAAATAAAATTTTCAATTTCTGTATTTGTTTCTCTTTCTCAATTTTTTTATTGAAAGACTTCCTTTTTTTTGCTTCAATTCCCGTTTATAATTCTCTGTTATGTATGTACACCAAGTTGAATTTAGAATTGAATTTTGCCAATCAGAAAACTAACGAATTTTGGATTGGATTTGGAATTGAATTTTGGATTGAATGTTGAAACTTAAAATACAGATGCTGTTTCTGATGTTGGTGGAATGAAATTTCGGTTTTAACCGAAACCGAACCGAACCGAAATATTCAGTTCGGTTGCTATTCGGTTTTAGTGTTATCGGTTCGGTTTTCAGTTTTCTAATCTTCGGTTCAATTTTTCTATCGGTTTATCATTGCCCACCCCTAGTTTCCTTTCCATTGTTCCGTTCCTGGTCAATAGTTAAGTTTCCCATTTCCAATTGAAGAGTGAAATGAATGGACAGTGGGCCCAAAGGCTATCTTAAACTAGGTGCTTAGTATAGGCCCAAATATATTAACAATGTTTGCTTGGGCCCATCAGAAGAAGTTAAAAAGATTTTTAGTTTGTTACACTGACATTTTTTGAATCTGAGAGTTCGCGCGTCTATAAATGGCCCATGGCTAGTAGTGTTGCCAATTAAACTCTGATTCAGCCAAGTTTAGAGAGGAAGGACTGAGAAAATGGGAAAGCGGAAGTTATCAGAAGAAGGAAAGACTGTGAAAATGGGGAAGCGATTGAGAAAAGGAAGGTCCATTTGCAGTTGCAAATCTCCTCGTTTTAGCTGTCGCTCAACTCCTCGCTCCTCTTTCAACTGGTTCTCCCTCTGCAAAATTAAATGCTCACCTTCAATTTTAAGATAATTTGAATTTCATTTTGAATTTTATTACGAAATTGCTTATAGTCATGCGTCTCTGTGTGCTTTTCGCTCATATAATCAGATATAGAATAAGAGTTGTTAGATTTTGGATCTTCATTATCGATGATTTTGAGTTTTGTTTGATCCAATTCAGCTTTGAATTTTTGACTAAATACGTTTGAAGCTTTATTTAATTGCAATACTGAAAATGTTTTTACATTTTGGATTGTCAGCATCTATGAATTTGAATTCTGTTTCCCTTTTTTTTTTCAATTTAGATGTGAGTTCTAAAATTATTGTTCGTTAAAGCATTTTTAATTTGTCATAAGATTCTGAGGTGAGGTCTGCTTAAGCAAGGATTTTGAATCGGAACTTTTTGCTGATCCACGGAAGTTTTTGAGTTGTTTTGATTGAACGTAGCTGTTCTTCTTCATCATCATCCTTTTTTAGAAACTTATAGCGCGCAAATCAGTTAAACCGAGAATCACATTTCCACGTTTTCTTAATTTAAATTTTAAATTCAAAATTCAAATAATTTTCCTACGTTTTCTAGTTGCTAAACAGATAACCAGTGAAATAATTTGCTACAGTCCATTATTAGTTTGATGACAATGATTCAACGACTCGAGTTGATATTAAATCCTTTTGAGTAACATCCCTTTTAAAATAGGTACGAAGAAGATATATGGACGGAGATAGCTAAGGTCTTGGACGGGAAATCTCTGGTGAAGCTCGCGGCTACCTGCCGGTGGTTCCACGGAGTCATCATGCATGACAGCATATGGAAGTTCGCGTGCTTGCGTGATCTTCAGGTTCCAGATCCAGGCAACGTGGAGTTCAAGTGGATTAAGCTATACGCTTCGGCCGTTGGTAATTATAGACGCCATTAATTATTCGGCATTCACGAGTTTCAAATAATTACACTGTTGCGGCTGATAAATTTGATTGATAATTTAATATGATGGCTTGTTTTATCAGATGGCAGTCATTCTTACTCCTTTCTTGACAAGGATAAGCATCTAGGTGAGCTTCACTTTGTATCTTTCAGTTGTCTAAGCAGACATTTCCATTTGTAATACGGTTTTCAATTTTCAAGAATCAGATTGGATGAGAATTGGTGCATTTTACTTCGAGTCGAAAGTAGCACTCCTGACTCAGATTCTGAATTTGCCATTGAGAATTAGACAACACGATACTACAGAGAAGATGTTGGAGTCCTGCGGCGTTTCTATGCTGCATAATATTAAAACTGGCATTTGGATAGCTGGTATGTCAATTTTGATTCATCCACAGTAGTTATGTTAAACATTTCTCAGCAAAGATCTAAGCAATTGCATAAGATAAACTCTTGACAATTTTGGTAATAATAATTTCAGATCTGCAGCTTATTCGATGCCCTGTTTGTGATCTTGAAAATTGTGATGGTGAGCAATATACAACTTTAGCTCATAAAGTTCATCCAATTATGAATTTAATCTTATTCCTTTTGACAAATAATGTGTAGTTGCTATCTAACACATAATTTTCTGTTGTTAATTCGTACGTTCTTGTATCATAAAAACCATGTTGTACTATTTGCTTATATGGTATCTTTTTTGGCAAATGAAATAGGTCCCAAATTATATTTGTTTTTACGTTTTTGTACGGAAATATGACACAAAAACGGAAAAAAACTTGCTTGCAAATGCAGGAACTATGCAGACATTAGATGTGAGGCATATAGAACTGTTTCAGCTCAAAGGATTTCTAGATGGAAGTTGGAATTACGAGTTTGTTGGAGAACACAAGATTGAGAAAGCTATTAATGCAGCATCTGCAGCCGTTTTAGATGTCCAACATCTCAAAGATCGTGCAACAACTGGTAAATAGTTGTTATATATACTCCTTTCAAATCTCTCTCACAATTTCCTCAGTTTTCAAAGGAGCTGAATTTCAGTTATATAATGGATTGAGGTTGCTTTATTTATTACTAATTCTGTACTTAATTGAAAACTGATATATTCTTTAATTAAATATATGAAATAGCAACATAAATGTCTTCCTTTTTGTTTCTTTTATAATTGGTTTGAGTACGTATTGCATGATCTAATAACCAAATACTGTACAGGTATCTTTAATCTTAAGTCCTGGACTGGAGAACGCAATGATTTTCAACCAAAGGCGATGATCACTTTCCATTCAGTTGCGGTTAACACCAATTTACAGGTGAATGAAGGTAAAACTTCTGAGTACACAGAATGGGGGTGGTTGCATCAGTTTTTTCTTTGATTTCGAATCACCTGCAAATGAATGTAGTTTATATACTTGCTGTTTACTCTTTTTCTCCTTCACTTATAAAACAGGGCTTCTTTCAAAGTACTTCGTAATGAGAGCTGGACCTGATGGAGAAGTTGTTTCAATTAGAATCTCTCAGCAACTCCTGTAATTCAAACTAAAATCTTTCATGTTTTAGCCAAATTCTTTTTTACCTACCTTAAGGGCAAATTAGGTTCCTTTGCAGTGTTATAGTTCAAAAATAAAACTTAATCAAGAAAATCAACTTGTCTTAACTATCTTCTAGCCTTTATAGATACTGGTAGGAAATCAGCTCCTGCAAGTCACCTGTATCTATGCATATTGTGCATATCACCTGAGTTTTTACATTGCAAAATTTCATAATGAACTGTAACATGCACATGTACTACTTCATTAGACCTAATTTCAATTTGTTATACATAATATTGCTATTATATGAAGAAAGTATGTCACTTTTTTCACTAGACTTTCTTTATATAAAGTGAAAGTTGTAATATATAAAATGTATAAATCCAAGTGTGAAGTGATGACTGAAAATTAAAAGCAGGAAAAAAAAAAACAGCTAACCTGTGTAGGTCTTGTCTGCAATCTGCTGCCTTATCTTTCAGCTAACATACTTATCTTAAGAAGTACAAACTAAACAAGCCTTAGTGCAACTAAAAGATATGTCAGGATGATTTTGCAAATTAGTATACTTTCAATTTGTTAGCAGTTTCTAGCTTCAGGTAGAAATTTTCATATTAGTTTTAAGCAGCCAAAGGTATGACCGTATGGGCACTAAATAGAAATGGGCCGACCCAAGACTAAACAAGAAATTTTTTAACTCAGGCTAGATAGTTTAGGATGTTGACTTTAGAAATATTCAAAATTCTGATGATGAAATCTGAAACTAAAAAATCTTTCACGTCGTTGTTTTTCCAACATTGACCTGACCAAACATTATAAAAATTTAAATCATCATCTTATTATAAGAAGGCCTTTTCCTTTCCACAAGTACTCCTTTCAACATTATGGGCAGCTTCCATATCTTTTTTCTTTTCTTTCTCCATTCCATCATTCACACATCAGGAATTTGCCCCATCTCACAGTGCAGCAGCAACAGCGATAACATTACGGTCCGATTCCCTTTTCTAATAGAAGGCCGGCAACCTGAATACTGTGGCTATCCTGATTTCAATCTAAGATGCAATAACCAGGGTAAAACAATTCTAAAACTTCCATATTCAGGCGATTTTCTCATTCGTAGTATAGATTATCGTACACAACAGATACAATTATATGACTCAGATAATTGTCTTCCAAAGCGGATCCTGAACTTCAATCTTTCAGGCTCTCCTTTTGTTCCTATTGCTTATCTGAACTATACGTTCCTAAGCTGTCCGACTAACCTCATAGAGCCTCGCTTCACCACCATTTATTGTCTTAGCAATTCCACAACTTCAGTTTTAGCAACTTCTTCAAAAAGCATTGCAGATTCACTGTCTAAGTCCAAAACATGCGGGATTATAATTGAACTGCCAGTTCCTGTTTCGTGGCCAGAACAATATGATGAAGGGTTCTCAAGTGAGCTTAATAAAGATCTTCGACTGGTTTGGTATTCTCCTGCGTGTGAAACATGTGAAGAAGATGGTGGAGTTTGTGGATTCAAGACAAACACCAGTCAAGAAATTGGTAGCTTTCGCTCTAATACAGGTAACAATTTATTATATGTTCATCAAAAGGATACTAGGAGCTCGACTTTAGGATGATTGTGCTAGTTTTAGACATGTAGCTAACTTTTTATTAGACATCCATTAGGGATTTGGGTCATCTTGGCTTGTGTTTGCAGGGTCATTGTCTGTAGTTGACTTAGCTACAGATAATACTAATTAAACAAGTGGTATTAGATAAATAAATCCCAAAGTCAAATTCTAAGCTTTCTTAATCATTTTATTCCTATCAGATTTTTATCTTTACAGTGGTAGTTCTTACGTCTTACCAGAATATCCGGTTAGAAATCCAGTTTTTTATTTAAGAAAAAAAAAATGTAATAATTATAATAGAAAATGTTGAAACATAAAAATTGATTTAAAAAAAGTCAGTTTACTTGCAAAATTAGCTTATAGGTTATATGCATTCTTTAACTTTGGGAATAAACTGAAAAACAAGTTTTCTTTCTAATATTGAAGAACATATGTAGAGATCAAATCTTTTGACAGAAAGCTACAAATTTTCAGACAAATCAAGCAACACAGGTGCACTTCAAACTTTGAAAGTGATTTTCTTGTCCATTGCCGTACCTTCCATGATACTTGCTGCTGGGATAGCCACCTTAGCATTCTGCATGGACAAGAGACCTAATCGCAACAGGGCTAATAGTAATCAAAACCCTGGCGCCATAGCAACGATAATGCCACAACCAGAAACTGCGTTGGGTTTGGACGAAACCACCATTGAATCATATGAAAAGGTAATGCTTGGAGAAAGTATGAGATTCCCTGCAGGATGGAGTGACAGCACTTGCGCTATATGCCTTGCAGAGTATCGTAGCAACGAGATGCTCCGATGTATACCAGAATGCAAGCATTGCTTCCATCTTCAGTGCATTGATGAATGGCTAAGGATGAATGGTTCTTGCCCAGTTTGCAGAAACAAACCCTCTCCTGCTGATGAGTCTCCGAACGTTTGACGCGAACCTATTCTCTCTCCATTTTTATGCAGGAGCATGAAGCTGATTTATTTAGGAGTTCTATTAGTTTATGTTTTTCTTATTTAGGAATATTTATTATTTTCCTTCTTTAATTAGGATTCCTATTTAGTATAATATTTTAATTAGGTTTTAGTATAATGTTTTGGTGATTATAAATAGGGCAGCTTACACTGTAATTAGTTTTTTCTATTGTTATTTTTATAAGAGTTATTTAGATATTCTGAATTTATGTGGTTATTGTGATATAAGCCGATATGTTCCTCAATCTTTCTATTCTAGCCTATTTGTTGAGATTTTCCTAACCCTAGATCCTTCCTATGTGTCAATTGGTATCAGAGCTCACAAAAAAGATTCTATATATATATATATATATATATATATATATTTTTTTTTTTTTTTTTTTAGAATGTTCTAAACTATGTTTGGCAGAAGCTGAATGATTTTCATGGTGAGAATGAGGAAGAAGTTAAAGAAATTGACTTCAAAGAACCGTTTTACGATGATAATTTTGATGAAGAGGAAATGATTGATATGTTTAATGTCCAAGGAGAAAAGCTTTTAGAAAAGCATCTTCTTAATTTTACAAAGCCAGAAAAAGAAGAATCAAACCAAATTAGTAGTGATATTATTGTTAATAGTAGGTTGGAGAATATAATGACACTAGAAGCGATAGAGGAGCTGAATTTGACAACCCAAAAGCAGTTTATATGGATGGTTATAGAATTTTTGTAGATCAATTCAACAACTTTGATTCTTACAAAGAAAATGGATTATTTGAATGGCTTATAATCTTGTTCACTAAAGAGAAAGCTCTAAGAGTTTGGTATTTCAAAGAGAAGTTAATACAAGTTGATCCTATTCTCGTGGCTGAAATATGTAAACTCTACTCATCAAGAGTCGAGTATTTTTCAACCCGTCAAGAGTCGAGTATTCTTCAACCCGAGAAAAATAATGTAGGAGCGAGCTAATTTTTTTTAAGAGTTTTATTATTTATTTAAGCATGTTTATTAGTTTCCTTCTTTAATTAGAATTCCTATTTAATATAATATTTTAATTAGATTTTAGTATATGATTTCGGTCATCATAAATAGGGCAACTTATATTCCAAATTTCTATAGTTATTGTGATATAACACAATATTCCTCTCAATCTTTCTAATTTATTTATCCCTAGCTTGGATCTTTCTCGGGCGCCACTTTTTGTTTGATTACTCTCTATATACTGTAGCAGTTATTCTTATTGGTTTGATATTTTTAAATTTTTTTTTGTTACCACCGGTGTCTCCAAAAATCAATATTGGATTTGTCATCGTTGTTTTTAGAATTTATTTGTAAAGGAAACTAAATTATTGATTTAAAAAAAAAAAAAAACAAAGAAAGCTTTTGTAAACGCAATAAAATATCGAAAATGCATCAGTACCAGGTATACCACATTACAAATTATTATTGATTTTCAGTGCTACAAATATTTCAGGTCAACAAAGTCATTATAAAATGGAAAATTGCCATGGTACAAATTCTTTTTTCAAAGTAGAACGAAGCTGGCAACATACTACATAAGCAACACGCAAACTGAAAGGAGTTTTAGAACTGTACATGTTAAGAAAACGAGTTCCTCGAGAACAGACGGTCAGATAGTACATACGACACAGATTACTTCTTAGCGAGCATCTTCTTTGGCAACTTATCAAAAGGAGTAGTTTTTAGCAGGAAAAGGCGGGCAGCACGTTCTTGTAGAGTTCCACCACACTTAAGCCCGCGAGCTTGGAGTTCATTCTTCAACCTCTCCATGCCAAGGGCCTATCCAAAATAGGGTGAAAAAGAAAAGGAGTGAAAATTCCATTAGCAATTATCAAAGCTGGTTTACAAGGGTAACGTATAAGACACATTTCCCAAGAAGATAATACCAAAAGAACCAGACAGCTAAATCACAGTTAACCTCATTAGTAAAAATAAGTAATGATCAACTCAGTAATCATAAGGCTCTTGAAACATCCTCTTTAATTATCTATGCAACAATAAATCTACCACTTCATTTTAATTTGAGCATTTTAACTTTGCCAGTAACTGATTGCCCTGTTGCTGCAAGACCATGCCACATAGAAAGTGAACAAAACAAACCGAGTATCTGAGGAGAAAGCATATTAAACAATCACATCAATCTAAACATCAAAGAATAAGATCTGTCACCCTAGCATAGACGGATTCCAAAGGCTCCAAATGCAGGCTATGCAACAACACTACAATCGCATACCTTCTAATTTAATGAAGCCAGGTTTTTGTTCTCTGAATGTTTCAATTCACTGACATTAACTACCCCTACAACCATATGGGTATCACATCTTTCTAATCATAAGTGCACGTGATTTCAATACTTCCCATTGTGGTTTTTACTCATATTACAAATTCAATCAAAGACTTCATAGTTTCTCAAAGGGACCACTCTCCTAAACAGAACTTCTCATAACGTGGATGGGTGAAGCAGATTAAATCTATTTGTCCTTTCCTACCTCAAATAAAGATCACCAGTAGTAGTATAAATTTCATGTAAACTTCCTTTAAGGAACAGTTGATATATAGTCATTGTTGTGCATGCTTTTCCAGTATTATACGAAAAATGGCAGAAAATGCCCATTCACATGTTAGCAATCTACATATATGGTACATTAAACTCCTAGAAATGCTCATCAACTCATGGCAAACATAAAAAACCATAGAATCCATTGTTAGTCAAAGCCGGCTGTTTTATTTTATTTAATAAATGCACAAATGCCATCATAGCTCCATATAATTTGATCCTAAGCTGAATAGTGGAACAAGCAACCAAATAATAAAGCATAGTAAAATAGAATTGGCATACCTCCATGTCAGCTGCTGAACTGAAATCGTCAAAATTTAGGGGCTTCCCCAAATCAGAATCATTCACAACCGGAGCAACTGTTTCTTGTGGCATCCCCAAATCAGTATCATTCACAACTGGCACAACTGTTTCTCCACCAGCTTCAGATTTTAAATCAGCGGTTACCTTAACAGAAACTGATGCATTTTCAGTATCTTCCCCACTTGCTCGACATGAAACGGGTAGAAGTTGAGAATCAGTTCCAACATTCTCCTGCTTTCCAGCCTCAACTGAGTCAATTCCTGAAACTGTTGGAGCCACCAAGCAAGATGCAACAGCACTAGGCTGTACAGTTTCCTCAAGAATCTCTGGTTCAGCTACTCCATCCTCCTCACTAGACACAATATCTTCATGAGGACTAGATTTCAAATTTCGCTCTTCAGCAGCAGTCTTTTCCCCTTCAGAACCACTCTCAAATGAGGCACCAGAAGAGCATTCTCCATCTTGTTTCCTACCAGTAACTGACTCTGAACTTCCTTCAGCTTCCTTATTCAAATCTGAATGATTCCCATTATTTAGAACAACCGATTTCTCATTTTCCTCATCATCACTGCTATACTCATCCATGTCTTCACTGTCGCTTTCACCCAATATTCTCTTTCCCATCCTAACAAAATAAGATTCATAATTAGAATCCAACCCTAATCACAGGAAATAGAGAATAACAGGGAGAGTGTGAGGGTGAGACAAAAGCAAGGGTTATTAAGTATATAAGCTCAAGTCAACTTCAACTGCATAACTGAAGCAGAGAGCAGTTTCATTCAAAGCAAAGAAATTATGCAGCCACTTTTTATAGGCAATACTGAGCCTATAAAACAAGCCGGAAAATAATTAAGTGAAAATAATCAAACATTAAAGGGCCTATAGAGCATGCTGTTGCGCCATGGGAAAAAAAAAAAAACTTACAGTAACAGCAAACAAAATACTAAAAGGGAAAATCTTTAAAAAAAAACAAAGGACCTTAGTCTAAAATGAGAGATTCCAATCATCCAAAATGCTCAATATCTGAAATTCAGAAATATAGGCCAAAGCTAGACTAGACAAGTACCTACACATTCAATAAACAACAAGCAAACACCAATCAAAAGCTTAAAGAAAATACACTTACCAAATCTTCAACTTTTTATTTTCCAATCTCTCTTTTGATCCATTCTCCTTTCTCTTTCCCTTCCCCTTCCCCTTCCCCTTCCCATTCCCATTGCCACATGCCTCCCTCACAGCCTTCTCAACCTCCGCAGCACACTTTGCAGATTCCCTCCTGTACTTCTCCACATACTTCTCTGCCTCACCATCCCCAACCCCCTTCTTCCCTTTCTTCGCCTTCTTTTTAATAAATTCCTCCGCCATCTTCTCCAATCTCCTTCCTTCCTCCTCAGCTTTCCACTCCTCTAACCTCTTTTCAGCGTTAACGTGGCGTAGCCTCCGCCCACTCATGTCACGACATGCGTCAAAATTGTTCGTCTTCTTTTGGCCGGCTTTAGTGGCGGCTCCTCGCAGAAGCGAGCCAAATCCACCCTTGCCGCCAACGAGGGGGAGCAAGAGGTTTACAGTACATTCAGAACTAGAGATTACAGAGCGGTCACTAATCTGCTTCCCGCAGCAGATGAGGCGCTGGGAAAAAGTAGGGATTTTGGTGATCTCGAATAGTCGTTGCTTGATGGCTTCGCCATCAACTTGTGGGGCTGTAAATCTAAGGGTTGCTGTCTTTCCATCTAGTAGCTTTACGAATAACTGCAAGAGTTTATTGCCATCCTCCATTGTCGTCGTTAGACTCGGTGTGCTATGGAAATCTGAATGATTAAGGAAATCGAAGAAAAGAGGGAAAAAAGAAGGAAGATGATAATGAATTCGGTATAAATAGGAGCCCTAAAGTATGGACCGACCTGCACTATTGGGCCGGATCAGGCTTCTCCTGGATATGAAAATTGGGCCGATTCCTTTGAAATTCAGAATCGATTGCGATTCCGGATCTGATTTTGTGTGAAGTTTTCCGCAAACTAGTAATTTTCAATTTTAGCTTTGAATTTCTGAATAAAAAATAATACTATCAATTTCAATAAAAATAACGTATAAAAATTATTAAATTTTCATTCATAACTTAGTAAAGTTGTATTCCAAATTATATAATTTTATTTATAAAATTTTTCAATTCTTAGTTCTGATTTCTATTATTCTAAATTATATAATTTTACTTATAAAATTTTTCAATTCAAAGTTATGATTTCGATTATAATAAGAAAATAAAACTAAGTCCACACTAAAAAATATTTAATTCCAATTTGATTTACTTGAAAGCTGTTTCATATTGGGATTTTCCGGTTTTTAGTTTCGACTGACTCCGAAACATTAATTTTTTTTTTTAATTTTTATGTAAGAATATAAAAATAAAAATTAAATTTCTTCATTTTTTTTTTTTGCTTTTTTTATAATGAAATTTCTTCAATTTTGTTTTATTTACGTGTTGATTCGGGTTAGGAGTCATAGTATTAGGATCCGACAAGAGGAGCAACTGGATCCATAACCGGATCCTTTCACATAGTTACCCGAAATCGCACAAGGATGGAAGGGAATTTCAGAAGCTAACAGCCTAACACAAACCAGTACTGTTATTATTTTCTTCTCTCTGAGCTCAGCAACAAAAGCAAACGAAGAAAAGAATACGTTGTCCGGTCGCTTTGCCTTGTTTTGAAACGTACTGAATTATTAAGAAGGAAGATATAATGGGCGATAAAGGTCGGACCTTGCCGGTTGATCCGAATCTTCCTCGATGGGTATGCCAGAACTGTCACCACTCGCTTTGCATCACCGGCGTCGATTCCTACGCCGAGAAGTTCTTAACCGATTCCTCTTCTCGCTCCGGTTAGGCTTCGCTATGATTGTATTTCTTTGAACATTATTTTCTCGCTCATGCCATTACAAATTTGCATACAATCGTTTGCTTAATTTTTTGAATTTCAAATTGATCTCTTGGTTCTATACACTATGGTTAATCATGAAATGATTGATTGATTTATGGTGCTTACTGCAATTTTTGCTGCAATTGGTTCTTTTGTGGTGTTATGCTGACTGAGATTGTTTCATTTTCTTGCAAATTATCTCTTTGAAAGGTAAATTGTAATCCATGTTGCAGTTATATAGGTGTCCTATATAAGACTTTAACGAGATTTCATTGGTTTGCAACAATTTGATTTGGATCCTTTAGACTGTAAACTCTTTAGGCTGGGATTAAACTTAAGCACATTGAACCAATGAGAGATGATAAGAAAGGAAGGATTAGTTGTAAATGATGCAATTTTAAAAAGACTTCTGAGCCCTCTGGATTTCTAATTATATAGCGTGAGATCTACCGGGATTGGGGGTAAAACTAGACTGTATGTATTGGTTAATTTTAGGGTCTAATATTGAATGAAAATTTCAAGAAGTGGGGTGGAGGCATTAATATGTTGGAAAAAGATTAAATCAAATTTAGAGGCAAAGAATTGAATTTTGAAGACGTTTCCATGGATGGGATGGAGGTAATAAGTTTGTAAAGTTGATTCTTATTTGTTCAGGTAGAATTTCAAGCTTTTCTTCTGGGTATTAATTCAATCAACTTCTTATTTTATGTGTATAAAGTGATATTTCATTCTAAATCATCTAAAAAGAATATTTTAAGTTCATAAGATATCAGGAATTGGGCCTGTAAATCTTACAGTGAATTCAGTTGTGATTCAATGTATGAAAATTAAATGGTCTCTGTGATTGCCATTGTCCGTATGTTATACTTGCAGCATTGCATGGCTTCTCAATGCATGGGGCCAACAGTGTGCTAGGATCAACTCGTATGGACAATTCTTTTGTTCTTTTGCCGAAACAACGACCACAAGTGCAAGGAATACCTCCACGTCCTCATGGTGGTGCTGCTCAGCCTGATTCAGGACAGCCTGGGAAGGCGATGGAAGAATCTTTTGTAGTGGTGTATAAATCTGAGCCTACAGCTGATGGAGGTGTAACACATTCACCTTCCCTGGAGGGTGGACCTAACGTCCAGTTGCAGCCCAATAATGCTGGTTTTCATTCTACCATTACTGTCTTGAAACGTGCGTTTGAGATTGCCACAACCCAGACACAGGTATAAACTGTAGCTTTATTGGTTTAATCATGTTTGTATTTTTGAAATACTTGGTTTGACATTTTTAATAGTTATACTCAGGCCATGATACCCAGGTTTCATTTTGTATCTTTAGGTTGAGCAACCTTTATGCCTTGAATGCATGAGAGTATTGTCTGATAAACTCGATAAGGAGGTTGAAGATGTGAACAGAGACATAGAAGCCTATGAAGCATGCCTTCAGCGGCTGGAGGGGGAGTCACGGGTTTTTTTTAGTGAGGCTGATTTTCTTAAGGAGAAATTGAAGGTACAATTTCTTATAAAGGGGATTTCCAAATTCCATTTTAAACTGTAAACACTTCTGAAAGGTTTAGAAATTTTTATTTTGAAATCAAACCATCTTTAGATCGCAGCAATATTAACATATTGGTTTGACGACCACTCCAGCGGAAACAAAATTCAGTGCTGTCCCGGATTGTCTACATTCATTTATTTGTTTGTCATTTATTTTATTTTCTTCTGCTGAGCTGGCAATGCAGGATATCCTGCACATACAACTGGAAATATTTTTTGGTTTGAGCCTTTTTTTTTTTGTCTATAAACTATGTAAGAAAATTACATGGTATAAGAACAATATGCATTATGAACACATTCAGAATCCATGGGTCAGTAAGTTAGACTTAAGACTGCAATATTGTTCTGGTTGAATTTCTAAATGAAGGAAATTTAAAATGAATAAACAAAGATGTCAACTAAGTCAATCATTTTCTATTGATATGAATTATAAACTTTGTAGTAAAGCTAGATTATGAATATGACCAAACTAATGAAATTCATCCAGTTCCAATTTTTTTACAATTATTATGGATTTTTTGGCATGGTAGAGAGAGATATCAAAATTTTGATGTTTTCTTATCCATTACTGTTTAAGGTTGAAGAAGAAGAAAGAAAACTGGAAGCAGCACTCGAGGAAATTGAGAAACAAAATGCAGAAGTAAATGCTGAACTGAAGGAGCTGGAGCAAAAATCTGTTCGCTTTAAAGAATTAGAGGGGCGGTAAATTTTTACTTCAAGTTGAATTAGGAATAGTTTTATATTCTTGTCCATGACTAAATTTTTTTTTTTTTCTCATAATGAATCATATGAATGCTGCAGAATTCCATCAGTGGAATATGCAGTACATTTTACAATTGCCAGATCCTTTTGTTGTTATTCATGATTTTTTAACTCAACATATGACAGGTATTGGCAGGAGTTCAATAATTTTCAGTTTCAATTGATTTCACATCAGGTCTGTTTTTGGTAATCTGTTTCTTGAATTTGTATTTTCTTCCATGCTGCCTTGAAATTGCTTAATTGTTCTTAATTTTGTTTATGTTAATTTGTAAGCATTGGTGTAATTGGTTCCAATCCAAGCATTCCTTTGGAGGGTGAAACATCATCTATCAATTTAATCCATTTGCAACTAAAAATATTAGTCATTGTTATCCTGCCGCTAGATGAAGTAAATAATGACTTCCCCAATAATTTTACATCAGAAATGTTTACTTTGATTCTTTCAAGACCATAACTCAAAATTAAAATCCAATTTAGAAATGGTTACTTTGATTCTTTCAAGACCATAACTCAAAATTAAAATCCAATTTAGAAATGGTTTTAACTATGTAGGTCGATATCACTTTTCTATCCTCCCTTTTAGTGACAATTTGAAGCAATTTATCATACTTAGTTGGTTTCTTTGAGTTATATTTCCACAAGTACTCTCCATTCACTGACTTGCCATCACAATTGATGAAAACGTCCTTGTCAATAGGAAGAGAGAGATGCCATTCTAGCAAAGATTGAAGTTTCACAAGCACATTTGGAGTTGCTGAAGCGAACTAATGTATTGAATGATGCCTTCCCCATCCACCATGATGGAGAATTTGGAACTATAAACAATTTCCGGCTCGGAAGACTTCCTAAAATTCCGGTAAACTAGTGCACAACTTACTGTTTTCTGCATTCTAAAATTTGCATATGGTTGGTTGGTTAACTATGTTTACTCTCTTTCTCCTTCTCTCATGTGCAATGCAACCACAGCTTTATATTTGTTGCAGAAAATACACCACGTGTCACAAACAAGTTATCCCATGCTATAAGCAAAATGAAATTCCAACCTTTCCTGTACTTTCCTCTGGCCCCATTGTCCTTTTTCTTTCTTATATCTTCTTGGCTGTTTTTATGGAACCATAATAAAGGGGGTTGGTGTTTGGCATTAGAGACAAACATGTCTGGTTGATCAAACCAACAAAACCTGAACTCTGAGCATGCTGGCATGTAGGTCAGGTAAACATTTGTAGATATTGCCTGGGAACCAGATTTAAGCCAATGTGCAAAGACATTGCTGCTCATATAAGTATTCAAATAGATTTGGAAGTTTTGATCAACCAGAAAAGGAGGGGTGATGCTGGAGGTTATTTTGGCTGGTTGTTCTTTAACCAAATGATTACGGATATTTCTGATTGTGCAAAGACACTTGAACTCATTTTTTGGCCCCATTGACCTTATAGTACTACAAAGTAAAGACTAGATACTGATTGTAATAATGGCTTCTCAGAGAATCTTATTATTATCTCCTTGCAGTATCTTGTGTGTGTCTATTAATAGAGCTGAATATGATTCTGTGATAGTTACTTTTATTGTTATGCTTATGAGGTAATTTGGAACATTCAGGTTGAGTGGGATGAGATAAATGCTGCCTGGGGTCAAGCTTGTCTTCTCCTCCACACAATGTGTCAATATTTCAAGCCCAAATTTCAGTATCCTTTTTTTGCAACACATATATATGTGTAATATGTTCTTCTTCTATGATCTGTCAACAGAATCAATTTCTGACTCTCTCTCTCTCTTTTATTTGTTGATTTGATCCTGGATATGAAGCTATATATGTCAAAAAAAAAACTTTGATATCTAGGTGTGTTAAGCTTCTGTGTGAGGAAAATTATCAGCCTTTTGGTTCTTTAAAATAGATTTTTATTGATAATCGTCATATAAGATTTATCTGATGATGTGCCTTCACTTAGTTACTTTTTCAAGATATCGAATAAAAATGGTTCCTATGGGAAGCTATCCAAGAATTATGGACACCAGCAGTGATGTTTACTACGAGCTGTAAGTATTAACTCCCCCCTTGACAGAAAGTATGTAATGCACAGAGTGGGTTTTGTATTTCAGCAGCCCAAAGTATTTGGTTACTGGATTGATTACTGATCTTCTTTTCCCTTATTTTCGGAAAAGATAGATACCATGTTCGCAAGCCCTGTCATCCGGTTAACCTCTCAGAGTTTGTCCGTTGAACTGCTTGATGGATTTACATTTTTCTAACAGATACACTCCTTACAGGTTTGGTCCAGTGAACTTATTTTGGAGCACTCGCTATGACAAAGCAATGACATTGTTCTTAACATGCCTCAAGGATTTTGCCAAGTTTGCATACTTAAAAGATCAAGAAAACAACATTCCACCTGAGAAACGTTTTAAACTTCCATACAAGTAAGTGTTGTCGTAACCCTGGAAATTTCCCTGGGGTTGTTTCATGTTAATTTATGGCTTGCATATATATATATGGTAGGTTTAAGTTGGAATTTCAGTTTCTGCTGTGTAATATTTACTTACAACGTACCATTTTCAGGATCGAGAATGACAAAGTGGAAAACCACTCTATTACCCAGAGTTTCAATAAGCAAGAAAACTGGACCAAAGCTCTCAAGTACACACTCTGCAATTTGAAATGGGCTCTCTATTGGTTCATTGGAAACACAAACTTCCAGCCTCTCAATACTACGGTCTCTCCACGTGCTGAAGTTCCTTCAGTAGGTTCTCTGTACACAAGGCAAGGTGTAGATTTGAGGCCTGAATCGCAACACACGGCAAAACCTTAAAAATCGTGGTAGAAACTTGCAATATATTATGCTAGTATATCAACTTGTTAATACAAATAGGTTGTGTCAGATTATATCTAAACCACATTTTTATTTGTAGTATTATTGTACAGTTCTGAAATTTCTATTTCTAGTTCATAAACGCAATATAAATGTATTTCTGCCTATTTGTCACAATTTAGACCCAAAGAGAGCAGAGGAAGAAGCGTGCAATTACGAAAATCCAGATTATACAAATGTAAAACTGGTTATAGTGCATGATTAAGGTTACTTGCACTAGTGAAGCAGGAAAGCAGAAAAGCACTAGCAATTTGCAACTCACAAGCTCCATGTGATATAGCCAAACCAACCTTGTCAACTTATATAAATTCCTTTCACATGCTTTTCATAAAACATACCATAAGCAAAATGTCAGCAGCAAGAGCAAAAACTGGCATAATTGGGTTGGCAATTCTAGTGATATTAGTTGCAAAACCAGGCGTGGCCGAATCGGGAGTACAATGCTCTTCAGTTGTGAGCCAGTTAGCTCCATGCCTGAATTACATTATTGACAAGCAAAACCAACCACCGCCCAACTGTTGTAGTGGAATGAGAATCGTTGATGGGCAAGCAAGAACAAAACCTGATCGACAAGCCGCTTGCCTCTGTATTAGGAATGTATTGATAAACTATAAATATGATTCTGGTCGCCTTGTTCAACTTCCCAAGAAATGTGGCTTGTCCATCTACATTCCTCCTGATTTGGACTGCTCCAAGTATAGCTCATTCTCTCTCTCTTTCTTATTCTTGTGTTTTCGTACTTGCACGATAAAATAGTTACTAATGTTATTAGTTTCTTGATGCAGGGTCTCAGGATAAAGTTATGTTGCATCAGAGTTATTCAGGAGTACCTATACAAAATAAACTGGACGCTTAATAAATAAATCAAGCTTTGTTCTTATGTCCAAGAACAAGAATTTCGAATTTCTGCTGTAATCCTAGTCAAGTTACAGGAAACAAAATGTAACCTTATCATCATAAATATGAATATTATAAACTTATTTTAACAATAAGAAAATATGCTACGATTAATGTACATTTAACATGCACGCGTAGTTTTAAGTTACTAGCGACTGTGAGCCGAAAAATCAGGATCAGTTGGTTTTTGAGGCACCAATGCAAATCTTTGTGGCGGTTTAGGGGTGCGACCACCACTCTGCCGCAGATTTCTTAAAGCATTGGCAGCAAATTTTGATGCGTATATGGTGGCGCCAAGGCTTGGCGAGCTTGAAGCCACGTTTCTCAAAACATCATGGTAAGTTTCTTCTGCTTGATGTAGAGATTGAGCTTGCTTCCTTCTACTGTAACGCCGCCAAGCTGCTTGAATGAAGCATGCTGCCCATGTTTTCCACTGCACTGAAAAGAACCTGATAACAAAAAATCATAAACATTTTTTAAATAAAATTTATAAAGTAATAAAAAATTCAAAACTCTGGTTGCTTTTGAAAACTATATATGAGGATTGACCTGAAAGTGTGCTGAATATCCTTATGGTGTAGACGTCGAAATTGAGAGGCGACAGATTTCAAGTCTTCAGCTACTAAGGCAAAGGCTTCAACCTCTGATAAAGCCCGCACTGTTCTACTTGAAAGAGGGAGATTGGATGTTGATTGAGGATCCAATGCCCAGGTAAGAAGTCCTTCTCCACAAAAATCACCACCCTTTAAGTACACCTCATTGAAAAACCCAGTTCTTCCACCATTGGTGGTCACACTTACTAGATCACCTCTCATGATAAATAGCATCTCATCGACCGGATCCCCCTCGCGAACAATGCAACTACCCTTTGTATAAAGGGTTGGCCTGAGACGATCACATATGGCATCCAGAATGTGCTCATCCATTTTTCCAAACATCGGCACCTATTTAAAGAATTCAAAATCAGTTTTTAGCAAAATTATTGTTGGATATTACAGAGTAAGAAACCTGACAGACTCACTCTCGTTATTAGATCAAAGCAAAGATGGCGATTTATATCCCTCCTGAGATCTTTAGGAAGAGTACGGACTAGAGTCTGCTCTTCCACACCTCTGGTTTCCTGCCATTTGTATTGCTCATACTTTCTAATCCTCTCCCTCAGATTATCAGGAAGCATACGGTGGGACATCCACCGATCTGCATCTCTCCTTTTCACCCTCATTTCCTCTACTCTAACAGTTGTGGATTGCAGATATTTCTGTACAACGAGAAGCCAGTTAATAATGTCAATATCTAAAATAGATCTGACGAATTATTGTTCTGTTGAGAAGTTCATTATATAGAGGCCAATATTTTCACACTGCATATGATCAATTAGTTCATATAAAAACTTTAATAACAATAGTAAAGTAATCGAATAACAAGATCAAAGAAACACCTGCATATTGCCAATAAGCAGTGAAAATAAAACCAATCCTGCAATGGATATGAAAATAGCAAAGAGGATCTCATCAACAAAAGTGCTTGTCTTGAGGTTCTGGCCCAAAGAGCTATAAAATGACAATGAAACTTATTTGGAATGTTCAAGAATGAGCATTACATATCAAAAACCAAAAAGAAAAATGATAGATTAAATGATTCATATCTACCAACCTAAGATTACGCAAACCCCACCAAAAGCAGTAAAAGAACTTCTTTGGAAAATCCCATGTTTCCACCACACCCGAATCAAGAGCATCAGTGAACAAGCCAAAGTTGAATACAGTGGAATTTTTTATTTCATCAGGCTGAATAAAAGGGCATGAATCTTTCAGAAGGTCACTCAGTGCTTGGTTATCTTGACGGTGAACTCCACAGTAAAGATCATCCGATCGACAGTTAGGGGCTTTACAATATCTACCCCAGCACTTGTTTTCACGTTCTACAGATAACAAGTACCAACAAGCTCCAATTACCTGATGGCATGTCACATTTTCCTCTTCTTAATCAGAAAATCCACTGTGACAAATAGTTTTAAGAATTCAGTCATAAATTACAAAATCAAACTCACATGACTGGCCAGCATATAGAGGAAGAGATTAAAAACAGCTCCAGCCCCTGCTGTTTCAGTAAGTATGCCAGAACTTCTATTTACTTCTTTGAACAAAGGATAGATCCTCATAAATCGTGGCACATACTGGGATAACACAACAACCTTCAACAAATCCTTAGCAACCAATGGAACAGGACCCTTCAAGCTGGGAATGATGATTAAAACTACTACCTGACCAAAACCAAAAAAAAAAAGAGAATTTTTCCTCAATTGATATAGCTAGTACCTAATTGCTATAATTAGTTTTGCAAGCAACGCGGACATTAACACACATAACATATATATACGTGCCTGTGGAAGTGGAAGAACTGACATGACGTCAATGACAAAGTTGGAGGTCAAGTATCTCCTAGCTATAACAACAGAATCTTCAACCAGTTCACCTCTACCAAATACACGAGAAGAAGGAGCAATAAACCCAGTACGAAACTGAAATATTATGCGAAGTACATAAAACGCATCAATGAATGTGCGAAGAACACAAGCAGTAGTTTCCAATTTCTTATCCAAATCAAGGCATTTTTTATCTTTATCAATCACTGGAATGTAAAAGAACAAAGGGTCTAAAGACACCGCAACAAAACAAGCTAGCACAAATATTTTGTTCCACTTCTGTAGAAATTGACCCTGAGGATCAAGAACTTTCTTTTTAGCGATTGATTCTTTTGGTTGCATTCTCAGCCCTTTAAACCTATCGGAACCCATCTCCACACCTCTATGAATAACATTCCGAACTGCAGTTACTGCAGGCTTCACTTTTCTTGCATAAAACCCATCATCATCATCATCATCTGTAGGATATATTCTTTCAGAACTAAAAGATTTCTCTGAATTGAAATCATCAAACCTGAACAGAAAAATGAAACTTTAAAGACATAAAGCACACCAATTAATACAGTTAGGCTAATTTTGTTGCATCATAATCTAATGTGATAATCAAACGCTGATTGAGCTAAAAATGCATTTGACTAAACTAAACTGTTGTACTACGGTTTATCAAGTAAATTCTAAAACCATTTCTGAAACAATTCAGTTTCATGAATTAGGCCAAAATTAAAATCATGATGATTTATGCACTTGATCAAGCATCTAAAAAAATTAATTTCTGGAAGGTGATTTGAACCAGTTATGTCCATTGATTGGATTAAACATGCATCAACTAGTGTTTGCTAATTGTATCAGACTCTGGCTAATTTAATTCTACGCAATCTTAGAAACAGTAAAAGAATTACCAAAACGATGTCCTGAAACAGAATTTTCTTTGTTAAATGAAAGAACGAACCTAACAAATTTATTTGCTCTGATATTCATAACTATTGCTTGGTCCAATCCAAATGGCAAACCTGGAACAGAAAAACAAAACAAAAAACCGCATTAATGGAGTTTAAATAACGGTGACAAACTGAAAATTAAAAAGACAAAAAAAAAAATCATCTTCTAAGGTCAGAATTAAGAATTTTCAAACAAAAATATCAGATTATTCCACTACCTATTTACCAGAACAATTAAGAAGAAGTCTCCCTGCAGTCAACACAAAAAAAAAACTGGTATGTTGAACGAGTAAGCGCCGCCGTTCTCTCTTTGTTCTTGCTATATATTATTCTTAGGAAACAAACACAAAGGCGGAGTTCTATAGAAGCAATTGACTGGGTATCTGCATGTTATATTTTTATACAAGACCAGAAAGAGATATAGAAGCAAAACGAATGATTAAAGGATCAAAAGTAGAGGTTAAATGATCAAAGGTAGAGATTTCGTACAGATAGACTTTCAGTAGACATGACTAGAAAGAAGCTTGTCGGACAGAGACAGAATGCAGCAGTTACAGTGTCCCTGAAAGAGAGGGAAAAAGAATTACTATTATTTAATATTTAATACATATAAAAGGGAAAAAACCAAGAAAAGAAGGGACTAACACTCCGTTTGGCTAAAACTACTAGGAAGGGAAAGGAACAGAGTACACGTATATCAGTTGAAGTCCATTTTCTTTCTTTCCATTTCCTCGAAACAAACGATGTATGAGGAACCGGTCGACCAATTAGAAAATTGCCAATAGTCAGCCTCCACGAATTTTACATATGTTTTTTTTTTTTCCCTCTTTGTTTTAATGTTTTTAATATCATATATGGTTTCCATTTCAAAAAAAATATCATTTATTGTTTTTTTTCTGGTTCCAGAAGATACTACCTCCGTTTTTTTCATATCTTTACATTCACTATTTCACCAATACTAATATAAACCTACTTTTCATCAATACCAATACATAAATAATAATAAACAATTACTAACCATTTAAAAAACTTACTTTTTCACAAAAACCAATAAAAAATAATAATAAACAATTACAAAACTTACTATAAATGGAAATGTAAACAACTCAAAAAAACACCTAAAAATATGAATGTAAACATATCATGAAAACGGAGGTAGTACATAATGAAATGGAACAATTTATATACCTCTTCTGAGTGGAACAGATTTTAGCAGCTAAACGCATTATCGAATCCGCTAAATAATCAATAGGGTTGGTTATGGAATGATTATACAAATTAATTGCGTTACACATCATGGTTATGAAACGGTTTTAAAATTAAGCATGCAATAACCGTTAAAATCACTACTCACGTAGTATTTCATATTTATGAAACGGATATCCACCAAATTCATCCATAGCCATTAAATTATATATTTTTTTATGTTGAAAATAAGTGAAGTCTTTGTATTTACATAAGCATAATACAAACAAATGGGCCAAATATATAAAAATGCACTTCAATTTTGACCAAAAAAATCAGTTTGCGAGAAACCATTCATGCAACTGAAGTTTAAAAAACGTACACATTTATAACATTGGCGCGTGAAAGGGACAAAAAAAATGTAAGTTGGTCGTCTTCAACTTGACAAGTACCAAAAGTGTAATTTTCTACTTAATACATCGATCTCTGATTCCGACACGAAAACAAACAAATAAGTATATCAAATCGAACTTTGATAGTGAGTAGTCAGAATATAGGTTCAATTAGGCAAACAATTCTTGGTTGGCCGAAAAATTGAAAAGAACATTCAAATCATTTTATTCTTAGTTGTCGAAACTTTAAGACGCATTTCCACTACCATCCAGTGGTCGGCTGTGAAATTTGAGACCACCGATAGTTTTTTTAGTGAAGACGAAACTTTCGATATCCCTGGATTCTCCAATTATAGGTCGAAATAAGAGAAAAACTCAAATTATCAAGGCAAGTAAAAAACGACTCGAAATTTTTCAATGCAATTTTAAGTCGTTCCGGTGGTCAAACAAGCAAATTGAGGACAGTTTTAAATTTTTCTCATCAAGACTCATATTTTGGCATAGGTATAATCGGTTTCGTTGCTATTTCCAGCGAGAAAAAACAAAACCTTTCCAAATATTAATTTCAATTTTCCAGCCAAATCAAACATTGTTTATCTAAACTAAACCCATATATCAACTCCTAGTGAGAAAAGTTTCGATTTGGTAAAGTTATTTGCTTGTTTTTATGTCGAAATTAAATATGGATGTTTTGAGTAAAAAATTATATTTTTAGGTGTCTAGTTGAAACAAGGCATATTATATTCCAAAGTCATAAACATATGCATTTTTAAAAATTTAGGTGTACAAGAAGTTTCACGTATGTGGAACTATTTTTTAATTAAAGTTAAAGGTGACTTTTATGTAATTTTTGTATTTTTTATTTTACCCAGTCTCTTATGTATTTGGCCCAAACAAACATAATAAAAAAACATGCTACTCTAATGTAAAAAATAAAAATATTCACTGGGTCCTGTGTCCCCACTTAGATAGGGCACCCTCGTCATTGATTATTTTATTCCCAATCCGTTTAATTTTCGAGTTAGTCTTATGAGATTCAGGTGTTCTGGTTATTTGCCAGACTTAGTAATTCGGTAAAATAATAATTAATATAAATATAATTTCACTACTAAGATTTTTATATTATTAATAATAAAAAAAAGTAATGATTACATACATGCAATTTTATACTTAAAAAAATAAATTGTTGTAAGAATATTTTAGGAAAATAAAAAATAATCTCTTATCGTATAAGTCGTACACCTGCGTCATGTGCGCTTTTTAAGTAGATTGTGAAAATTAAATAAATATATTTAAAAGTAAATTACTTGATGTGCCATAAAATATATATATATATTCCATTATATCCAATTTGAGGCAAATAATGGAACTTTAATCACGGGAGAAGTAATAGTATTCTTGTGAAAATTACAATGTCTCATTTTCAACTTTGCACAATAATTATACAATATAAGACTATTAACAAAAGGACCTATCAACTTTAGTTAAATATTATAAATTCTTTGTTCAAAAATCAAACTAAATCTATAACATAAATGATGTTATCTAATGGTAAATGAGTATTAGCCAATGGTTCAATAGCCAAAAACTATATATAAAAAAGTGAAAACTATGAATTTAAAACCAAATCAAGTATAATAGTTTGAAGAATTTCCAATTATAACTTTAAATTGATCTATAAAAAGTCGAAATTAATGGATTTACACCCACCTCATGCAACTAAGAATTTTATTCACATTAAGAATTCTAATACAACAATCAAGATTTTGAGTGAGAGTAATATAAAGTTACTAATGATAAATTTGAAAAAAAAAATTAAAGAGAGAACTTCCATTTTCAATCAAGAAAACTCTAATATATTGGAGAAGAAATAAAAATTCACATATAAATACAGTTCGAACTTTTCTTGCAGTTGCAGCAGTTAAGAACTGGATAGTGCATCAAATGGATGTACACAATGCATTTCTTCATGGTGATTTAGAGGAAGAAGTGTATATGAAGATACCTCCTGGATTTGCCAAAGGAAATTCCGATAAGGTTTGTAGACTGAAGAAGTCGTTGTACGGTCTGAAACAGGCACCTCGTTGTTGGTTTGCAAAATTGGCAATGGCTTTGAAAAGTTATGGCTTTAAACAATCATATTCAGATTTATCCCTCTTTACAATGACGAAGGGAAATATGCAACTTAATATTTTGGTGTATGTTGATGATTTAATTATTATAGGAAATGATCTGGTTGTGTTTCATAATTTTAAAACTTATTTGGGTGAGTGTTTTAAAATGAAAGACTTTGGGAAGTTAAAATATTTTTTAGGTCTTGAGGTGGCCTAGAGTAAACAAGGGTTCTACATATGTCAGAGGAAATATGCTCTTGATATTATCATGGAGACAGGTTTATTGGGGGCCAAACCTGCGGAATTCCCTATGGAGACAAATCATCGATTAGCCTTAGCAGAAGGTAAGGTACTGGATGATGTTGAGAAATATCGAAGATTAGTTGGTCGTCTGGTATACTTGTCAGTAACAAGGCCGGATTTGGCGTATTCTGTCCATATTTTGTCACAATTTATGCAACAGCCAAGAGAACAACATTGGGAAGCAGCACTTCATGTGGTACGTTATTTGAAGAAGAGTCCAGGACAAGGAATCTTATTGCGGTCGGACAGTGATCTTCGCTTAGTAGGATGGTGTGATTCGGATTGGGCTAGTTGTCCATTAACGAGACGTTCATTGACAGGTTGGTTCGTGCTTCTTGGTTTCTCACCGGTGTCTTGGAAAACCAAGAAGCAGCCTACAGTTTCCCGTTCATCGGCAGAAGCCGAATACAGATCAATGGCAGCGGTCACATGTGAATTAAAGTGGTTGAAACAGTTACTTGGTGATTTAGGAGTCCATCACACTCAAGGGATGAACCTTTTCTGTGATAGTCAGTCAGCATTATACATTGCTCAAAATCCGGTATTTCACGAAAGAACAAAGCATATAGAGGCGGATTGTCATTTTGTTCGTGATGCGATAACAGATGGGGTTATATCACCTTCTTATGTACCTACAACGGTACAGTTGGCAGACGTTTTCACAAAAGCGTTGGGAAAAACACAATTTGACTCTCTTCTTCACAAGTTGGGCATTCGAGACCTTCATGCTCCAACTTGAGGGGGGGTATTAGGAGATATTAAGGGATATTATTACCATATTTAGAACATTTGTTTAAGGTAGTTGAATGGGAATAGGAAACACAATCTTCTGTATAA